>JACBWW010000034.1:8065189-8273177 GCA_020086605.1 Lanius collurio | reverse complement strand
CCAAGTACAGTAACAGGTGCATTGGGAACTGCAGGTTTGCTCTACTTCAGAATGTAAAAAAGTTCCCTAAATGCTCCTTTGATCCATCACATTGCCAGTACAGCACAACAAACAGCCCAGTTCCCACCCCAGTGTTGCAGTGCCCCAAAAAACCATAAAGAAATCCCAAAGCAGGAAGGAGCAGCTGCAGTTGAAGGTCCTGCCTTAAGAAACTCTCCCATACTCCTGACACCACTAGCCAGGCTGGGCAGACTCCAACCCAGTCACAGAGGGGCATATCCAGGGGCCAGCTCCTCACTGGCTCCTGCTGCCTCACTGGGACCCTCCTCAGCACTTTGCTCTCTTGGTTCTTTCTTTACCCTCAAGGTCATCTCTTGTTCATCCGATCATTCATGCTGCACCTTTCATACCCAGGCTGGTTCCTTGCCTTTCAGTGAGTTCCAGCAAACCTGAGCCTGGACCTCCCGGGGACTAGCGTCGTTTGTGACACCCGAGGAACTGGTGCTGTGGTCCTTGGGGGAGCTCAGGGAGCCTCAAAGGCAAGAGTTCTTTGCCCAGGAGCAAAGAAGCCATTACAGCTTGTACTAGAAGATTTAATAGGTGTCATAATTTATCATGTAAACCGAAAAGTGTTTCTTAATTAAGTGCGTACGTTAATGAATTTTTTAATTTGATCCCTGTAAGTACCTTGCTATACTAATTGCAATATTCTACACATTAGTCATCCGCTGTTGCCCTTGGCTATTTTCTACCCTGAGAGGGAGAGATAGAGCTTTTCAGTTAAAGTTCACTTAACTCTTTCCACCCAACAAATTAAATTTCCTCTTCTTCACACTGGAGAGCGACAGCTGCATTCCAGGCCTGGAGCATGCGAAGGCGGGTGCTTGGCACACACACCATGAGGGATGGACATATCTCATCCTGGTTTCAAATCCAGTGATTTGGGTTCATTTCATTACCTTGATTACAAACAGTACCAAGGGACAGAATTTCCAAACCACTCATTGTTCCAGGTTTCCACATGTGCTCCAGTGAGGCATACTGCTCATTCGTACTCAAAATTCAAGAGGAAGAGGGTGGGATCCTTGCCACCTTGCCTAGAGCATCCAGAGCATGGAAGGAAATTAGCTGAAGGCATGAACATGGCTCAACCATCTCAGCAATCACCCCAGCATTTCTCCTCCATTTGGAATAGACAAACTGGCATGACATGCAGTAATACTGAGGCAGTTCACAAACCTGACAAGCATCTCTGGCTACTTTCTGCTACTTGAACAGTTTACAGTGGAGCTTCAGACACCTCTGACACATTCCAGGCTACAAAGCCAATTCTCACTCTGCAGGAATAATACACTTGAGCTGTGGAGGTCCATTAGACGAGCCACCACAAAGTGAGAACACCTCACTTCTAGCAGAGAGGCTTTGCAGACGGAGTAAATAAAATCCCCGGACACCTAACAACTCAACAGTAAGACAGGACAAAGCACAAAGGTCGTACCAACAACCAGACGAGAAGCTGGTGCTGAAAACACACAACTCCCTTCTTAGTGACTTCACTTGTTACTGCTTCTGAAGTTTGCATAGAGGAATTCAGAATTGTAACTCAACGGTGACAGGAATCGAATGTGAATGAGGAGCTTGAGCTTTGTTCGGCCTCTTGAAGTCCTAAACCAAGCCCCTCTGAAGCCTGTTGAGTAGCAGTCACTACGCTTGGCTCGTACAGGAGAGGCTGACACGTGACAAAATATCCCCTCCTTCTACACAGTTTTTGGGAACAGATGTGCTATCATTCTGCTAAGACCCAGGCAGGAAGGAGCAACGTGTGTGCACGTGCCTGACCTACGTGCAGTGCTGAACATGATCGGCACCTGAGCAACCCTGCTACTTCTACCTGTACTTCACATCCCTGCCACCATGACAGAGAGACAGAAAACCAAACAACAGTAGAAATGGTACCAAGCGTGGACTGTTGCAACGCGACTTCCCCCATGGAACCCCAGCCGGGCCCAAGGGGGAGACTGTCAGGCCTGCACTACCGCGGGGCGTTCTGCTGTCCTATGGCTCATCGTTCCAGCTGGATGCTTCCTGCCACACCTGACTCGATTTATATTAAGGTCCAGCAGCAACTGCTCTAATCACTGATTGGAATTAAAGCTGCCTCTGAACTCTGAAGAACAGTAACACAGCATGGTAATCCACCACACAGTTTGTTCTCCACACACACTTCTGAGCACATCATGGGTCTGCTTCTGCTGGCAGTTCCCCTGCCAAGCTCACACATGGAATTAAGTGGATTACATGACACATGTTTAACTAGCCCAGTAACCTCCAAAGCCAAGGTGGCTCTGGGTAGCAGCACTGCATCACTCATTCACTCCCCACTCACAGGCAGAGCCTGTGAAATTAAAGCAACAGCCCAGCATAACACACTTCAGGGAAGTGAGGCTCTTTACATGGGTGGCTGTCACCTGCTTTTCAACAGATTTCAAAGTGTTGCCTACAGCATCCTGTTGTATTAGAAGAAATGCATCCTGACACCTTTCTCACTGTATTATGCTCGACCGCTCAAATATTGAGATGCAAACCTCCCTCTCTATTTTTTAAAAAAGAAAACACTGCCCAGTAACTGCCAGAGGTCAGATCTTGGTGTTTGGTAGCAGATCCTGCTTGTCCAGTCCTACAGATGCCAGAGGTTGCCAACTGCACCCTGTTCAAAAAGCCCTTCTCAGATGCCCTGACCACCAGCACAGTTATTCCCGGTGCGTTCAGAAGATGCTGCCAGGTGTTTCCCAGTCACCTCTCTGAGTGCTGTCCACCACCACAGCTACCCGTGAGCCATGCTGCCATCAGCTCACCTGGCCCTTAGTGCCAGGAAAGGACGTGTCCCCAACTTAGAGCCCAGCACCCTGCAGCTGTAACAATTAAGTTTAATCCGAGACCTCCCCCTCCATTGACCAGTGCTCGGCCAGTTCCAGCAATGCCAGCAGAAACAACACGAGCAGTTTCATCAGAGAGGATCAGGCCAGCCACAGGTACCGGGAAGAACTGGATAACCACAAAACAGTCGTGTTCCTTCTTCTGAATCCAAAATCTGAATTAGAAGTGTTAGAGAAGTTGTATTTATCTTTTGCAGTCTGCAGAGAGCACAAGCAAGTAGATTTCCAGTACTTCTACCACACATTACTAAAGCACACCACAGGTAATGTGTCAAAAAATCACCTTCCCCACTACATGTACCATATGTTTATGAAGACACAAGTTACATATATTTTATCCTAGCGTGGGATCTGACACGACACTGTCAAACAAAGCTCACTGAGTTTGTCACTCAAGTAACGACATTCTTGTCATATTTATCCTTAACCACTCCTGCAGACACTGCTTCCAGTACAGATTATCTTTGGTATGCAAGATGCTGTTACTGTAATTTCCCAAAGATAGACAGCAAATATACAAAGCTATGAACTTGTGCTTCAGCCTGGACCCACCAATATGCAGCTACCGCCGGGAAAAATGGATGGGCTTCTCTCTCCAGTGCTCTGCACTTGTGGGTGTGTATCCATACCTATGAACCTCCACTTTGATCCTGTAACAATTTTCACCACAACAAAGTGCAATACAACGGAAAACACTGGGCTTGTGATAGATTTTCATCTCATGAACATCATCTGGACTGTATTTTCAGTTGGTGTAAGCCAGCATAACACCTCAGCATAACTGGAAAGATGCCAAATTTACATCACTGTAGAACTTGGCCCTCTGTTCCCTTGCACGACCCCCCACGCTTGCTGTCACACCCCATCACCAACTGCACACGGATGCTTTGATGTAAGTGAGGCTGTTTTGCACACACTTTGACCTTCAGAGAGGGAAATCCTGTATTCCTTTTCTAAGTTCTCTGAAACTTTGGGAAAGTTTAAGGCCACTCCAGTAGGGGACAAGAAGAGCTTCTCAGATTTTGACCAATTTCTGCAGGGATTCTCCTGCCTTCAGCAGGACCTCATCATTCCAGGGCTCTTCCATCTGCAGCCATCTCAGAAGCACTGGTACAAACATGCAACAGTGGTTCGGTAAGCACTACATCTGTCAGCATCCTTCTGAGAAATTTACCTCTGTGCTATTCTTTCCAAATTGTTCCTCTACCACAATGAAACACCGACTGACTCCTGGTAGAATGACCAGCAGATCCCCATAGCTCACATGCTCTTTTAAGCACACATGCCAGCCTACCTGCAATCTCTAAGAACTACTGAAATGAAAATAAATAATCTAAGACCAGAGTCCAAATAACGCCTCTCACTTGATCATTTATTTTTGCCTATTCTCTTAACCCTTTTCCCTGTTAACAACGAAAAAATCCTGGAAGGAGAGATGGTTCCGCAGTATAAAGGTGGGGAAAAAGCAAAAACTGAACAACATGGTTTTATACCACGTCATTCCAAGTCAAACGTCGACACACTTGAATCACACAAACACCCTGAGTGCTCTATACGTCACTGGTGAGGATTTTATTTATCCATTGTTCAAAGCATATCCTCCTTGCTTATCGGTCCCTTTTAATGTTCACTGCAGCACAGAAACCATAGTTTTAGAGACTCAATTCCTGCCCTGCATTGTGCAGCCTCCTTTCCTCACACTGATGTAGCTCCTGGGGATGCGTAAGAAAGAGTCCAAGGTCCATCGGCGCAGGTAAGCCCGTACCCTGAGGCTCTTTCATGAGTTTTGTCTCTCAGACAAAACCTGTTCCCTGGGAATTTCCAATAAGCAGGCACAAGACAAAACCCTGAAGCTCACTGACATCTGGTCGACCGCGCCAAAATGCCCTTCGACAGAACAAACCCAACTCTGGTGGCTGAACTAAATCTGGGGAAGTCTCTGTACCGTCGTTAATCGTGTCCTCAGCATCCCCACAGAGCAGATGACAGGTGCTCCAGACGCTTTCGGGTCCTGCTGAATGGCATTTAATGCAGAAGACATCTGATCTGCCACTGAGAGCAGCACTAAATGCCTTGATCAGAAATGACATCTGAGCCAAATGAGCTAATTAGTTTACAGGGTTTTCCTTTTCTTCCCCTACAACAGGAGTGGATTGGTGTTTTCCCCTCAGCTACAACCTCACTGCAGGGTGCCATCCTATTGTTGGACCCATAGCTGGCATTTATAAAAAATAAGAACTGCATGCGTTGGCAATTCCATCAAAGCCGGCACACACGCTGCCAACACACTGTTAGCTCTTTGTCAGGAGCAACCCAGCATCCTGGATATGAAAAAGTCAGAAAAACAAGAGCTCCACTTAGGTAAGGAACCAGCACTGGCAAACTGGGACAGGACAAGCCTGAGGCTCTCCAAGGTTCACGAAGAAAGTCTGAGGGCTTCTTTGCGCTCATTTCTGCTTTCTCTGCGGCGGTGGCTGGGAGATCCAACAACCCCAGGGATGTAACAGTCGCCATTTTCAGTAAATCCACCACATCTACTCTCACAGCCATCTTGAAAGCTTTAAGTGAAAACAAGGTACCCACTCTCCTCCCAGATCTTCAGGGCTCCCCTCATCTGCCCAGACTCATTCTCGGGGAGCACGGCAGCCACATGCCCTTGGGTCCGTGGCTTCGACCAGCCCCTGGAATGCCAAACACCACTGACTGCTTGTTCCTCAATTCCACAGGAAAACACCTATCTTGTGGAGCAGCAGTGACACCATTGGCTAAATACAAGAAGTGCAGTGGCTACTAGTCCCAGACAAGATTCCAGTGTTTCCACAGGCAAAGCCACAGCGACACAGTCCCCAAGTCCAGCGACCTGGGAGGCTGGATGACTGAACGGTGCACCTATCTCCAGATTCCAGAAAACAGCTACAGACTGCCAGCCAGTGAAAGGTTGCCAGAACCGACATCACAGAGAGAGCATTAACTTTAACCCAAGCTTAGAGACTGGGCTGTAAATAATTCCCTTGAACACAACACTAAAGCTGCAGCAGGCTTAAAATTCACTTAGGAGGGATTATGCTTCACCTGGACAGAAAGACTCCTTAACCTGCTTTAGCAGGTCCTCAATCACCCCAGCAGCAGCTCTTCCACACTCCCAAAGCTGAAGGCACATCCCTGTGGCACCTGTGGCACGCTAACTCTGTGGGTCCAGATCAGTCACCAAAGCCAGGACCACCAGAAGAACACCCCTAAGCTCCATCATGGAGCCACACAGGGCTCCACACTGTCATATTTACACTGTCTGGCCGTCGGGACCATTCTGGAACACTTCCAACACCCAGTTTGGGTTGCTGTTTCCAGCCATCCCTTCAACACATCAGCTGAGCTGCCTGGACATGTTCAGCAAAGGATTTGTCAAGGACTGGTGCACAGCGCCAGATTTGAGGGGCAGATCTTCATTACAGCAACAGTTTTAACTAATTACAACTGATTTATGTAACTTAATATCCAATATTAAGCCATTTAATATGTGATTTATCTAAGTACAGGTTTTATCAGGTCTTAAAAGAGTTGTTAACATGGACAGGACAGAACACATGCACCAATTCCTGCAAAAGAGCCAAACAGCACATGGAACCAGCTCAATGACGCAAGTGAAGAGATTTGAGGCCGTGCTCGAACATAACACCAAGTTAGCCTGCTCAGCCAACACCAGCTACAGCTAATTCACAGCTTTGTGGGGGCTTTTGAAAATAGCTAACTGGAAGAATATCTCTGAGCCTCCCTCTGTACTTTACCTGTAGCAGACAAGGTAAGCAGCAGACAGGCCTCTGCACCTGGGCTCTGAGCACATGGGGCTCAGCTCTGCCTGCACTTAGCAACGCGTTGAGGTGGCTCTGAGTGATTCCATTCATAGCCAGCACCTCTGAAATGGCTCCCGTGGCATTTGTATCCCCTCAAAAATCCTCCAGGAGCACTGACGAAAAGAGCAGCACTTGAGAAAAATATGCATGTCTTGCAGAGAAACGAATTTACTACAGCACGGCAGAAGTGGGAAAACCCAAACCAAAATCCTACAGCCTTCCCCAGGCTGGAGCAAGGGAACACACAGCTCCTCAAGTTCACTACCACAGTCATTGTCCACACAGGAAGGGCTCCTCCAGGCACTCTACTCACCAACACTGCTCTCACTGCCCCATAGCTGCCTCTGGCAGCAGAGAGGAGTCTTCTCCAGCCTCCCACTCCTACGTGGATCACTGTTCCTCTACTGCTGTCCCCATGCTCCAGCTGAACAGGAAGAGGTAGCCAAGGGCTCCTTCTTCCCCAGCCTTTTCTGTCTGCCTCACAGGTTCCGTAGGTAGGACTGAGCAGAGCACTCTGCACATGACAGCATGTCACCTGCTCCTCTGTGACTGTGCACAACATGAGACACACCCTCCTCTAGGAAAGGGTCAGGGAACTCACACATGAGAAGTTATCACTGAAGGAGGAGTCTTCCAATGAAAAGGCCACCTTTTTCGTCTGCAGGAAGACAAACCTTTATATTGAAATCAGGAGTGGGAAGGAACCTTGGAGCTCCACTCTGCAGGCTCTACCTGGGATAATTGGGGCAGAGACACAGAATGGTGTCACAGAGGGCTTTCTGCAGGAAGCTGCTCTCTGCCTGCCACTAACCTGTTTTTTTCTTCTCTTCCACTCTTACTTTCCATAAGCATTCAGACTGCCATGCCCTGAGTTTTTGCAGCTATGCTATTTTCAGAGGAAGACTGAGCCGGCCCAGTGAGATGGTTGGTGACAATGCTCCACATCCGCCCAGTCCAACAGTGCAAGCACAAGGGCTGGAAGGAGGCTCAAGACTGGATGCTTCCCAGTAAAACCACAGGTAAGGCTGAGGAGACTGTGTCTTGCTATCCCCAGGAGGAAGTAGGGGAAACAGGCACACAAGAAGACAGAAGGGATCCCAATGTACCCTTAATCTATAAATATTTAAGCAGTCCCTCCTCCCCCTCTCCTCAACAACATATGCCAGCATCTCCTTCAGCTCATAAAAGCCAATTCCCTCCTGCTGTTCCCGAGCACCAGGAATCTCCGAGTGGTGATTAGTGGATTACGTGCATCCCAGGGCCTGCCTCCAATCACTTTCCCCTGCAAATTGCTCAGCTCCGATGCAGCAGCACAGAGCAAAGTGGGCTCTGTCGCTGGGGCCTGGTCCTCATTATGGCCAGGAGACGGCAGGAGTTTGTTTACACTGCTGGAACATCATCCTCCCGGGCAGCTCATCAGCCTTTCCCCAGGGTTTCTGCTCCTTGAATGCTTCGGAATAATCACCACCAGCTACCTACACCCGGAGCAGCATCTCAGCAATTCACCAAGTCAACTGACAACAGCTTGAGGTAATATTAGCCCCCTTACAGGAAGGCAAGTGCTCTCCACACAAGGATGCTGGAGCTTAGCACCACTCAATAAATCAGAGCAGCATCCTGGAAAGCTTGCCATTAGTTCTGAGCCATTAATTTTTGCTGGATCTTTGACACGACTGTTTGAGAGCACTATAACCTGCTCTCTAAAAGTTAAATTATAAAGAGCAACTTCCCCGAAGGTGCTAGTCTACTAACCCATTTAAGTCCTTGCCTAAACACCTCCAATAAATCACTGGGGACCTGCAAGGCAGAAGGTTTCCTACTGCGCAATATGTGAGAGTGAACCATTCCCTCTCAGAACAAACCCCAGTTGAGGCACCTTTGGCCCCAAGCAATACCTTTTACAAGATACTCCACATCGTGCCACACTAGCCAGGTTAAGCCAGACATTTCACTGCATGGAGTTCCACTTAACAACATCTTCCTCTGAAGTCCTTTCTACTACTTCTCTTCTCAATGATTAAATGCCAAAGAGATTTCTAAAAGGCAGAAAACAAGCAAGCCCAAAAATTTCTAGTCCTGTTCCCACTGCACTCCTGGAGACACAGGAGTGTCTCTGTGTTCTTCGAGAGGCCCTGTAAGCTTGCACCTCCTAACAGTTTTCAACACTAAACAAAGATGTAAACAAATGAAAAAGGAGCTGTTTCGCAACCAACTCTTGAACATTTGACTCCAACCTCAAAAGCCTTCATCTGAAGGTGCAAGGTGAGAACTCCCAGCTGGGACACGCCCAGTCTCTCATCCCTTCGGAAGGTGGACTTGGGAGCACTTGAACCTCATCTCCTTTCTGTGCGCAGGTGCGGACCCCTGCCCACAGCACAGCCTCCAGCGCTGTGCACAGCTCTCAGCCCTGTGTGCTTCTGGATGAGGCTGTAATGGGAAATGCTAGTTAATGGCACAGAAGGAAAAAGGCCTTCTAGACAATTAATAATCAACCTAGTGTAAGGTTCAAACCGTACTTTAATTGGACTGTAATGAGGCAACAATGTAGGTCTGATGCTATTCCCACTGAAAAGCCTGCTCCAGGTAAATGAAACTTGCATGTTCATAGAGATGGAGAGCAATCAACCTCCTCCTATAGGGCACCATACATTACAGAGAGGAGGTAATGAAGCAGCGCCAAAAAGTAAATACTTGACAAAACCCAGTTCCGTACATCTCTCCATGGGCTGCAGTCCCACTGCCATGAGCATGGAAGTACCCTTTTCCAGGCTCACCTACACTCAGCCATCACCAAGGAGAAAACAGTGGCTGGATCCGCAGATTTTTTTTTTTTTTTTTTTTTTGGTAGTGGTCTCCCTCTTCTGCAAACCAGTCTGTTGTCAAAGCCACTAACCTGAACCAAGAGAAAGCATTATCTCCATTAATATCCCACCAATCTACGCTCATGCGCTAATACAGAGTGAAAATCATTTATTGAACAATGAAAATTGCAGCCATCACCTTACATGTCAACCACATTTACAGCCATGCCACTGACTTTTCCAACAGAAAATGCATCTTATTCATCCCCTTCTCTGTCTCACATTGTATCTCCTGTGGCCCCAATGTTCAAGCAGCATGTTTACAGCTACAGTCAGCTTTCCGTGTGTAAATAAGACCTCTAATTTCATTAGCCAATTAATACAGTAAGGAAGCAGGGCCTCTTTGTACTCATCAGACTCTCATTAGCACTCAGTGCTGCCTCTACTAAGCAGTCACAGTGCTGATGTGGTGAAATGAAGGAATGTCTGTGGAACAGGTAGGATCCAACACAGAGCACAGAAACACAGGGAGGTGCTGCGACTGCTCCGAGAGCATTCATCAGAGGCCAGCGGTAAAGATCACCACTTCCAAAGGACCACACATGCAAGTGACTGACACCTTGGACACAGAGAGACACTAACTCAGACTAAGTCACCGTCTGAGGCACCAAAGGTTCTCCCTGGGGATGGGATACAAGAGATAGCAGAATATTCAGACATGACAACAGCTCCTGGCTGACACCTCTGGCTGTCTTTGCTCGCACGCCTTCATACAGCCTTGGTACCATATGATGGTTCATTTTAGACAAGGGAGAGCAAAGAAAAAACACTCAGCACATACCTTGCATATGAAACCTGCTCAGCACCGCAGGGAGAGCAGGAGAGAGTGGGCACAGGCTGAGCCTAGAACAGAAAGGGCTCAGTAGCTCAGCTCAGAAAACTCCTTTAAGGCAAGAATATATGTGAGACTATTTTTATTACTATTATTATTTGCAGGCTAAACTAAATTGCCGTTTAAATAACATATTGAAAGGTAAACCGCCACCTGCTCCTGCCAGATGTTCTGAAATCTTTAGCACCACTTCAAGCAAGCTGCACTACTGAAGGAAGCACAGGACTGAACCTCAAAGGTATTTATCTCCCCAGTCTCCTACTGAGGTTTAAGGAGATTTCTATTACGCAGACTCATCATCAAAATAATAAGGACTGTGCTCCAATTAGTTATGTAAATGAGAACACACAATAGCACACTGCTCTTACTCCAAGGATCCAAGTGTGTATGAAGACACTGGCATACATATGGCAATGCTTCCTTGTAATTCCATTTCTATTCCATAGCAGGAGGCATCCTGAAAGGGCTTTGTTTTGGGCTCTGGCAATTTTTGGAAAAGAAATGGAATCATTGTTGTCCTTTAAAACACTGCACCCCACCAAGGGGCATATCCCAGGGAGCTGGCTAGACACCTCTGGCAGTGGCACACTGCAAGCCACTGCATGGACATCATACAAACAAAAACGTGCCAAACTGTAAAGTCCTGCAAACCCTTTTCTGCAAATAGCACTGGCTTCTGGAGGCACTTTGAGCGCCAAATAACCTGACCCCTACAGTCAGCAGCTAACAGTCATCAGAGGGGCCCCAAAGTCCCTATTTTCTTTTTTTTTTTTTTTATTCTTTGCAAGACGCCATCAGCTGGGAGGAGCTGACTCCTTGCCTGCTGCGAACAGGTGGGATCCCTGTGCAGGCAAAGGGACGTCAGTGCATCAGAAAGGAAAAGACAAGTAGGGAAAAGAAGCAAGCAAGCTAGGGAAGAGAGGTCTGGAATCCATCATGAAGCACATGTGCTCGTGGCTGTTCAGGCACAATCTTCTCCCAGTCCCCATGCCTGTGCTAAAATGCCCATGCGGCCTGACAGGGGACTGTCCCCTCTGTCCCTGGCAACCAATAGCTCCTCTTGGAGCCCCCCGCAGCACTGTCAGCCCCTGTGGGTCCCCTCAGCGCTGTGATGAAAGGCAAAAAGCTCCGGGCACTCTGCAGTTCTGGTCCCTCCCTCCTCCTGCGCCCTCAGGCTGCCTGTGGAGCCCATCTGCCTCAGCATCCACAGCCAGAGAGGTCCGTCAGGTACAAAACGAAGGAGCTACTAAACTAGAAAGGCCTGTCAGAACACACAAAGGCTGTCAATAAATATGGCTTTTTCCCCTCAAGTGACATTTTACTTGTAAAATGAACTGTCAGTGGCCAAACATTCTGCCAAGTCCATAATTTCACTCTAGCAACTCACTTTTGCAGCAAGAAAAGGTTTCTGTTTAGGAGTTTCAGAGAGGCAGAATGGACTCTCAAGAAAGGTCACACCATGGATTACTAAGTAAAACAAGGATATTCAAGCCTACTTTTCAGGTCTTGCTTTCTCACTGAAAACATAAATTGGTTAGTTTTTCTACTGAGATCTCAAGCCATGAAAAAACCGAGCCGCCCTTCTCCTAGGGAACTTGCACCTGCAAGCAGAAAATTGTTCCAGCTTCCAGACACAGCTTCTTACCACACAGTCTTTTTATTGCAGGTTTACATCTCTTTACTGAAGACCTTTCTTTTACTCAATTCCCAGAGCCCCTTGGCTTCTATTCCAACCTCTCATAGCTTTCTCCCTCCTTCATCTCAGCAGAGTGACCATGCCACTTTCCCAGAAGAGAGCTAATCCAATTTCTCCATCTTCTTCACAGTCTTCTTCACATTCTCTTAAGTTCCATGTGACTGCCAGAACAGGCAGCCCCAGGACCAATTGCAGCCTCAAAAATAGCAGTCATGAGCCCTCAGGGGCATGAAAGCACTTCAGTCCTCTCTCTGTTAACTCCTTAGTGCTGTTCTAGAGCTGCAATAGCACCTTTAGCAATGCCCCTCCTGCTAGAGAACATCCCAGACGACTCTGTGCCCTCGCTGAGAGCCACAGTGTATTTTCTTCAATGCCACTAACAGAAAACTGCAAGGTGTAACAGTGCAGGACTAAAGCTACTCCTGCAGGGTATCAGTACAATCACACATGCTCAACACACTGAGAACCTGGCTACAGTTGTATTTCAAGACTTAGCAGTTAGCAAGTTTTTAATCTGGTGATGTGTGATAACTTTGTATCATTTCAGTTTCTTAATCAAAATCTCATTCGGTACTAAGAGAAGTCTATCAGCCAGATTCATAATCTCATCAAAAAAGATATCAAGTTCATTTGACAAGATCTCTTTTCCATACGGCCAGGTTGATTGACATTAATTATATTCAATGCTTGTTTCTGCCCCAGCCTGCCTGTGTGTGGGTGTTGCTTGCCTTTCCCGGCTTCAATCTTCATCTTTTGTAAATGAGCACACCCCTCAGTCCCACATCACAGGGAGCCATGAGGACCAATCCATCAACGCTTACAGCCCTGGGACCCCTGGGAAATGCAGGCAGTGACAATGAGGGAACAGGCTGCACCCAGCAATGTCAGCTATCACAGGGCCCCATCCCCAAATTCCCAATGAACCCAGTGATCCCAAACCAACTTCCCAGGGACTGAAGTGGACCTGGGAGTGGACTGCGGGACTCATTGCAAATGGACCTGACTCATGACTCCCCTTGTTTTCCAGGCTTTTCATTCCCTTCCCTCCATCAGATTTCTAGTTCCTCCTTTTCAACCATCTTGTGCGCTTGCCTGGCAGTGAGAAGGCAGGGATGGATCCAGGCAGAGCAGATGAAAGGGCAGAGGCAGGAGAGGAGCTCTGACACCATCCCTGCTCCTGGCAGAGACACTCGTGTCTGCTCACACCGGCAGCAACAAATGTGAGGGCTCGGGCTGCCACAGCATCCAGGACAGAGCTCAACAAGGGGGTGTGAGCAAGCACATCTTCCACACTATACCTGTTCTAAGGAAGCACCCAATGCAGCTCGCCATGATAACTAAATTTATTATTAACTGTGTATTTCATGATGTTAGTGACAATATGTTAATGTGATTTTTCACGTCCTCCTGCAGTGAACAGATGGCTCCTTTTACTTTACTTTCCACATCAAGTGTGATTATTTCTTGGTGCCAAAAGCCACCTGCCGCTCCCTGGTCTCCAGTCTAATTTTTTATGTTGGTAAAACACAGCAGGACTTGTTATCAGTTGGATGGCATCTTAATAAAAGAAGACATGCCAACATATTGACATCATGTTCAAGGGGAAATTTTAGCCCCATCCTGGCCCTTCCCCCAGTTCATAAAAAATAATAAAATGAAACTAAGAGGAAAAAAAAGCCAGTAAGCCCCCCCTCCCTAGACTCCACCAGTTTCAAGATGCTCAGTCACAATTTTTGGGCCTGAAGCCAAGGCGCAGCATTGGCCTCCTTTTGTTCCCACACCGAGCACCTCAGTCAGGGCTCTGATCTCTCGTCCTGTGTAATGATAATTAGCCATAACATATTCAGAAGTCAAATGTAAGCAGGAATACATTAACATTGAGATCAGTGCAGTGGTAATTTTCTTTGGGAAAATGACAAAGAAGGACACAAAAAATAAAATAAGGGATGTGGAGAGTCCTGGTATCACTTTCAGAGGATGAAGGGTGAACTCACTGGTTTGTCAGTCATGAGCCCACACTCCAAAGCCAGCTGTGGGCTACACCAAATAAAACAGCCTGATGAGTCCTCGCAGCCCCTCTCCAGCACTCGGCACACACAGCAGTGTGATACGCACGGGGGAGGCCCCATCCCACACAGGACACTCAGTCAGCCCGTGTTCAGACATCTCTTTCAAATGGCCCCGCTTCTCCCATACCTATCCTGCTTTGACTGCTTTAGACACCGCCAAGACCTGGACCCTGGCCAGCTGGGAACAACCATCCCAACAGCTGCCAAAGTGCAAAACAATTTTTTCTGAAAATACCACTCCAAGGCACCCAACATCTCATGCAAGGACAAACAACAGCACCTTGGGGCAGCTCAGGCACACAGCTGGAGGGATGACCTGCATAACAAACATCACTACTTCCTTCAATATGTTCCCATGTCACTCAGCAGCAAAAATGGGAGGGAAATATCTCTAAGTGCATCAGTATTTCCAGCCTAAACAAAACCTTCGGACATGCACCAAGAAGTTGTTACAGGTGTGGAGCAGTTCAAACAAGGGTTATTAACAAAAACATGCGTGAATGATAATAGAACATCAGGCACAGAAGGCTGCACTGGAGCCTGCCATCGGGTGACTGCTCTGCTTAACACATGCACAACGGTGAGTGCAGTTCGCAGCTATAGCTGCTCTGTCCATAGCCCGGCATCCTTGACTAGGTATTTCTCAAGCCTACGAAAAAATAGCTTCTTCCTCTGAGCCACTGACCTCCAAATGCAGGCCAACTGTACTTTGTACCAGACTCGCTGTTCCATCAACCTGTACATCACTATTCGTAAATCCTGTTACAGCAGCAGCAGCGTGCAACTTGTGCCATCAGCATGACAGCTGAAACAATCCCATTGGGACAGCCCCTGTATTGATCAAAGCCCAAGCTGGGGGAAAACCGGGTGGAGAAATTTTTCAGTGGAATAAGACAGAGAGAAAAACATTACACTGTGTCAAAAATGCAGCCTAGAAACTCAGAGCAAGGTGGGCTTCGATTATACAGGGAAACACAAGCACTTCTGTAAGGAAGCCTGTATGTCATTACCTGTTCATTCATTTAATCACCTAACAGCCAGGAAGTTAGATCAGGACGTCCTGCCTGGCTTCAGGTCCTAATGAAAGGCCCTTCAGGAGTGCTGGGAACCATTTCTGGTGCGGCTTGCGTTTGTCACTGCCTGATTCGTGTAAGCCCCCATCCTTTACCGCCCCAGGAACTCCCATCAGAGACATGAACCTCTGCTAATCACACAGCTTGATCTCTGCACTGCCCTCTTTACTGGGCTCTCAGCAGGAGTGCTCGGTCACTCAGCGCATCTCTGTGCCACGTTTACTTACTGGTTCAAACAACTGAGCCAGACTATCCACCCTGTGCTTTACCCGGGCACCCAGCAGTCGACACACAGCACTTTGTGCAGCTGGGTCTGATGGAAGGATTAAGCTTGTCATTAGGAATCATTTTGGTGGCTGAAAATGCAGCCTCTCTCCTGATAATGTGCGGCATCATTTAAAATGAATTAATTTCTCATTTCTTGCTGCTTGTCATAATTCTCAGCATGGGACACATCACAAATGACTTTAAGGATGGACATACAATAATCATTAGCAAATCAGAAAAAAAGGCAACTAAAAAACAACCCAAGCACATCACAGCCGTATTTTTTGACTCTACTTTCCTGTAGTTTTTGAAGCTCATTTCCATAATGTAATTCAAGTGATAGGAGCAAATTACAGCCCTCTGATGCTCCTTTAGGCAGCTATATTGCCTCTGTATATTCTATTACCAAATTGGTTAAATAATGATTTCTCTGCACTGCCACTAAGCAGAACTACTTACAAGCCCACGCTAAGGCACTAAGCCATCATCTGATGACCGATGTGCTGCCTGCACACATCCAAGGCACGGCAGAACCTTGCTTCACCTAGGACACTTTCCTGGGCTGCTCTTCCTGTGTTTGAGCAGTCGGGGAGTGGCGGGGGCAGGGGGGCTGGAGCAAGCAGGGTCACAAGGGGCAGGGTGGGAAGGACAGGAGCACTCACTGAAACACAGACTGGGGATGTGAGCACAGCCAGAGCTGCAGCTCCTTGGTACAATTCAAGGACAAGGTGTCTCATGCACATCCCACCGGGGACTGCTGCAGGAGCCCAGCTCCCTCTCACCTGCAGGCACAGGGAATGCTGCAGCTGTTCCAGCCTCTCTTGTCTCTCAAGAACGAAAAGTGAAGTCAAGAAGTGAAATCAACCAAACAAATCAGCTCCTGTAAGGCCCAGGCTGCTTTGAATCCTCCAGCTCTCTATTTGAGCATGGCTGTGATGCTTGCGTTATCACTTTGGTATTAATGCCCATAATCCCCTGGGAGTAAGCAACTGTTTGTCTGAGTAAGCCCATGCATAAGGCTAAACATCAAATTAAACTATCATCCATCTAAATGCAACATTATGCAGCCATTATACACGCTAGATATTGAAAATTTGTTTCTGCTGCTTTTTGTTTTTTTAACCATGCAGCCCAACAAGATCCCTATGAGTAATCTCTCTGCTGAGGCCTGGACTAAATACACTCTCAACTCAGTCAGTCACTCACTCCTGCTGAAATTACAGCCACACCATTGTTCCAATTGTTTTAATCAAAACAAAATTAATGAACTTAACCTGAGGAATATTTAAATATCCACTTCAGTTTGCAGTAAAACTTTTACGAGGTGATTTACAGGAGACCTGGAGGAATTGCCTGCAATGCTTGGCCCCTGCATTTAGCATGCATTACAGTCATTACTGTCCCAGCAGCTCCACAGGCTATTTCATAGTAGTTATACACACTTATCTAGGACACAAGCAACAGAGAAACCTCCAAGCCAAGGGCTGCTGAGCTTTCTGAAAGTAACTCTACCTTAAGTATGAACTCTACATCAGAAGGAAGCAAAGTCTGAGTGCATCTAATTATGTGATGCCTTATCCCTCTGGAGGTGATTGCTACCCTTCCATCAACATCAGATGCTGCCTTCCGCTGAAATTCAGCCTCTCCACCATTATCACAAGCCCCAGAATTACTGTTCCCTCGGCAGCAGCTAGGAACTCCCTCAGAGCTGTGCACGCACACCGCAGTGCCCAAGGGACACAAGCTCCAAGCACAGGGGGATACTTTATTTAAAATGTCCATTAAAACACCCTTGGCCTCTAGCAGATTGCATGAGGCAGGATGCACACTTCTCTTATCAGCAATGCTGTACAGGTATGCTATACAATCTGTACAGTGTGTGCACGGGCATCTACCCCCCCACCTAGGCAATATTTATAATTTATTTTTGTCATCATAGTTTTTTTCTTTCTGCTGAAAACCTGAGGGAACCAATTATGTCATCTGAACCCTGAACAGAAGCACGGCCCCTGATTTATCAGCCCACTGAGACTGGTACAGCTCACAACAAGCCATACTCAAATCCTTACAGCCAAGGTTCACACATAGTCATGTGGCATTTTTCTGGCCAAACACCTAAATGTTTGGGGTTTTTTTTTTTTTTTTTCAATACCAGTTCAAGGTGTATCAATTATAGTCAATACCTTGAATCTTTGTCTCTGCCAGACTCTCAGGAATTATTTGAGATAACATACTCTCTTCTTCTCCTTACCTGTTTTCCTTACGGTAAGAAAACAGTTTTCAGTTTGCATGTAAACACTGTAAGGCCTTGATCTGGACTGGGTTGTAAAGTCAGACTACTACCATAATTGAGTAAAGAAAACCCAACAGAGAAGTTCAATGCAGGAAACATGAAATCTCCAGAAGAATGCGCCGAATACAAGGATAAGATACATCTGTAGTGGTCCCCATGTCCCACCAGGTGACCGTGACACTAGCTGAGGCCACAGCTCCGGCTCTCAGCTCAGTAAGTGCAGGCTGGAAACTCAACAGCACCTCAGTGCTCCCCTTGCCTGGAGAAGTTTCAGTAAACCCAATGTGAGCTCACCCTGAGGCCAGTCAGGGCTCTCCCCACAGTGAGATGGAGAGGTACACCTCAGGCACACTTCCACAGGAGAGCCTTTCAATGAGCAAGTGACTGCCAAGAGAGTGGAGCAAGACTCAAAGCCTCAGGAAGCGACTCCATGTTTGAGTGGGGATTTCACCTCCCTGTGGACTTGCCTAGAGCTCAGGCCAGAGCATGTGACAGGAACAACTGAAAACCCCTTCAGGTATCATCAGGCACTGGCAGGGAAAGTTAGGACACATGAAACTACTCAGTGCCCAACATAATTCAAATAGCCAAAATATTACCTATAATTACTATTCCATTTATCTTCACATTCATAAATTGAGTATGATTATCCTTCCTACAGGCACACTGCCCAGTTGTAGGCAGGACACCATGACTGTAAACCCAACACAGATCCAAAACAAAGAGAGGATGCTCTGATAGTTCCTCTATGTACAAAGCCTCAGTGCAAATACCCTGGACAAAGCCTGAGGTAGCTCCATTCCAACAAACGCCAGCAATGCTTCATCTCGAATGGAATCTCGGTGCTCCATGTTCTCAGTCACCTCCACAGGGTCAGAACCCTGGCTGAAAACATTTTTAAGGAACACCAGTTGCCCTATTAGACCAAGGCTGGAAGTCCAGTAACAAGAACACTGCCACACCAGGATTCCAACTGGAAAAAACACAGGATACAAACCTGTCCCAAACAAAAGATCATATTTTCAGAGGAAACTGGAGGCAGGGAAGGTGGATGAAATATAAAACATGACTATTTTCCAGAGAGCGGACAAGGGGAAAACCACAACCCTGAGTACTCAGTGGAAGCAAAAGGCTTTTCATGATACTGTTTCACTCAGGAAACATTTTTACATAGAAATGCCAACAATAGAGATTGTCTGTTAGACTCACCTCTAGGTTATCCTTTGCCAACAGTATAAATTGTATTATCCAGTAAGCCCGTGAGGCATGAAACTCCTCTGGAGCCAGGGACCTATTTTTGAGCTTTCAGAGACTTTCAGTGGCTGCTGCATATGTTTATTAAGAGTGAAACACAGCAGCTGGGGCAGCCAGGTCTGACTTGCATCCCAGGTCCCATCCACATGCCAGCACCCAGTAGCAAAGCTCAAGCACCTACTCCAGGTATTTGCACTGGGCCATTCCTCCTTTACCAGATCTCTCCACCCTAAGAGAGCTGCTTCACACTCTGCTCTGCCCTGGAGGAATGAGCCCCTCATGGAAGTCATACGACAAATGAGGAGAACCTATTTAAAACATGAACATTAAGAACATGCTGAACACCTCAGTTTCTTAAATTAGGTGAAGTCAACTTACTGGACAATGCCACTTCTTCCTTGGAACTTTTTCATTATTTAGCATTTGAGTAGTCTCTTTTCTCAGATCACATTGTTTACTTTAGCAAATTCTTTGCCTTCTGGAAAGCCAGAAGCCACAGGTTAAAATAAACTTTCAATTCCACCTGCAGCTTCTTTCAAGCTTCCAGACAGCTCCTGTACTTAGCCCCCTACTCTCCCTCCTTTCTGTCCCTTTGCCAACAGCTCTGAGCACACAGGTAGGCCCTGGGACTTCGCTTCTGCTACAAACTGTCACTCGGCAAGACAACTGCAAAGACTTCTTAGTATGAAAAATTAACTTGTTCTTTCCTTCCCTATCAAATGAGAACACGTAGATGACATTATTTTTCTAGGCCAAGTGACAATACGGTTTCAGTGTAAACAGCAGAGACACTCTGGGCTCCTCCCTGGCATGGAGCACAAGGCAGGTAAGCCTGAGGTCATGTCACCACAAGCTTTTTCATTTCCATTTTTAAACTAATTTGGTTTGTTTCTTTTTTATCGAATTATTTCCAATTTGGTCTTCCTACTGCCTGGACAACTTTGAGCCATCCCTCAGCACTTCCTCCTTGTGACCACGTTCCAGTTTGAGGGAAGATTCCCCAATACCAGCTTATCTCAGTGCTCTGACACAAATATATTAACTAGCTCTTGGCTCTGTACAGAGAGCAAACAATGTGCCATGCATTGGTGGCTTTAGTCAGGCAAAAAGGGCTTTGCAATTCTGAGGTATTTTCAACTTTCAACTCTTTTGTTTGATCCAAACAGTCACAAAATACCTGAAAGTCATTGCAGGGGCCCTTCAGTCTGGTGGTTGCTCTCATCCCTTCTCACAAGATACTCACGGAGTTGGCCAAAAGAGAGGTCAGGGGACAAACCTTGGCTGGTTCCGCACTGGGCCCGGACGGGCTGCAGCCACCAACAGGGTTGATGACAAATGAGAAGCCAGGCTTCCAGCTGAATTTCAGTTTAGTTATTTTTGTTTTAATGTATGTGTGAATCAATTAATCCTGTCATAGAAGGGCATCGTAAACTGTGTGCCAGAGTTAATGAGTCAGACATTATCACATCATTACACCAGCTGGCATAATGTAGCATGTGTTGTTTGTCATAATATACACTGCCACGCTTAACAACCATTAATTGTTTACACGAGCAGTCATATTTTTCTTAAAGAACCTTCAGTGACTGGGTAATATTTTGAAAGCTTCTGCAGCAACTAACTCTTACGAGGGAAAGATAATAAAAATCACCCCCTCTCTTACGGAGCTAGACATGTTGGATTTATACGTAAGAGTTACGTCTCCTTCACTAAAAAACTGAAAAACAACTGCAATCCAGCTAGGTCCAAGAACTTGAAGCCCACTGGGCAATGCTGCCATAGACATTAACAGAGGTGATGTCCAAGTCCCCTCTGTTCCTCCTTTGCTGAGGCAGAGCACTGAGCACCAAGTCTGAGCCTGTTCTGCTGTGCTCTGGTAGGTACCAGAAGGAAGAGGATGGCAGCCAAAGCCTTGCCAGCATAACACTGATACTATACCAGAGCCCGAGCAGCACTTTGGAATGAGCAGCTATGAACTTGCATTGCCTGACAGAGATGCTGGTGGTTTCCTGTCACTCCTTGCATCCATCACCTGTGTTTGTCAGGTGAAAACAAAACAATCAGTCTTACTTTATCATAATAGTTTGGCTGTGAGTGTTTTCTTGGCTGACTAAAGACAACATTTGGACACTCTCAGCAACAAATCCAGGTTTACCAGCTTTCTGTGAATTGGATTCAGTCTGCTTCTGGCCAGATTTGCTGGCCATATGGCTTCCCAAAGCCAAAGGCTAATAACATGTTTTAGGCTGAATTGACTACAGCAGCCAGGAACAGTGAATTTGACCTGCAGGTTCCCCGTATGTGTCCACTCACACACACAAACTTTCGTTTCACTGCAGCTCTGCTTTTAAACAAACACCCACGTGACACCAGCAAGGCAGTGAGAAATCAACAGCAGCAAGTTGCTGCTTTGGAAAATAACACCAGCTATGGGGAAGCCTGAAAAACTAAAGGCAAGGTCCTTTTATATAAAAAAAGAAAAAGGAAATATGGAGTATTAATACCTCAAACAACCTTAATGTACTGTTAGTTTGATTTAAGACACTCGTGATTCCAAGAAGTGCTAACAACAACAGATGCTGCTCTTTTGATGGAAAACATACAATCCTGTTCGCTCACCTTATGGAATTCATTGCCACTATCCTCTGCTCTGCACAGGAAGGGAAGATGAGGGCTACAGATGCGAATAAAAGCTATGGTGCAGCAGCAACGTCTCTCTGATTTTCAAACCCCGTGTGCCACTTGGCTCATGCCCATGGCAGCAGAGAAAGGGCTGTGCGTACTTCCGTGTCTCAATTCCCACCTACGTGAGCCCTGATTACACAAAGCACCAGGGCCCACGCTCATCTCCCAGCACCTCAGTACCGCACTCGAGTCACACAGCTGCCTGAAGCACCCAAAGTTACCTCCTATTCATATCTTTAGAGCCTGTAGCCAAGCCACAGAGTTCATGATTTATTCCTCTCTACCACCCTTCTATGTCTTCTACCTTAGCGCTAAGTCTAATTACCCTTATAGGGAGTGTATTTTTTTTTGTCAAGCAGAAAAGTAATACCTGGCTCCACAGATATAAATGCTGACTGACCCGTGTGTAGGTAAAACCAGTTATTTCTGGGTTGGCATCAGTGTTTAACATCCTGTTGTATCAACCCTCACCTTCTAGGCCATACTCTGACAATTTGGTCTCACATACTCACATACAGACATCCTCCTGAAACTTGGCTGCAGCATTTCCCCAGCCTCACAAGGCTTTTCGCAAGGGGCCCCCTTAGCCAGCAGTCACCAAGTTGTTCAGAAATAAGCACGCAGAGGCTCAAAGGATATTGACCTGTACAGCTTTAAGACATGGGGGAGAAAAGGCTCCAAGCATATATGACACCTGATATGCCATATGTCCGAGGGTGTATCAAACCCAGATGAAATGAAAAAGGATTCTTATTTTCCTAATGAAATTGAAGCCTAGGGAAAGTCCTATCAGATCAGTATCCCCCTCCTAGTCATTCTCAAAGAAATGATTTTACCTCTTAGTTGGACTTAGGATAATTGTATAAAGGCTTCCAGTCTCTGAAATCTGTAATGAAATTTGTAATCCTGACCTGCTGGATATGAGCTATACAATTACTTGGAGTATATTTAGAGCAAATAATCCATTCCCCCAAAGCTCCAAACATTCATGGCAGCGGATGCAAGGGTCTCCATTATAATTACTCGTGCAACAAGGTGAAGGCCACATCTGACTCCTGCTAAGCCCTTTAGGGGAGCTCATCCTCTCTTTTGACAGTGTTGGAGACATATTAAGTCTTTGCTGAATCACTATCTATTGCAGAGGAGCAGAAAATAGCGAGATGTAAAAAACCCATCCAAACAAGTCCAGTCATTACAAACCGATACAGAATAACCCAAACAACCCACATATGGCCACAACTTTGCAGGCAGCAAAACCCACCAAAATGGTTCATTTCTGTAACGAAAAAAACAGCAGAGAAAAGATTCATCAGATATGGTGATGAAAACTGTTGGAATCATAGCTGTAAATAGCCCTTGAATTATGAAGCTCACTCAAAATGTCAACAAAGCAGAGGCACTTAGATCCCACAGCAGTCCCCTCTCTGACCTCCACGGTCAGCAGAGTGGGCCTGTATGTGTCTACTTCACTTAAATCTGTGCTGAAGTTGCACTAAAATGGAAGAAGGCTTCATCTTAACCATAAAATTACCCAGATTTTGAAGTTGCTCGCTCAGCTGTGGGATACACAAGTCAGCTTGACTCAAAGCATTTTTTACAGGATAGGTAGTTTGAGACTCAAATGTCTATTGGTTTATGCTTGACAAAAAGACCTGAGGTATCAGATTGTCTTAATCATCCACACTATTAAACCAAGCAAAAATACATGGCTGCCGTGTACCACAGATTTGGAATCCACCCAGTGACTCAAGTCAGCAAGTTCATAATTGTTTTTTCAGACTGCTCACTAACCCCCTTCCTCAGACTGCCATGCAGCGACCAAAGCACTCGGAGCCCCAACGTTTAACTAACCAGATCTTTTTCTGGATCAGGTCCACTGTTCTCTGCCTGTTCTAAGACCAAGCTCTCCTATCAAGATTTAAATGCCTTGTTTTGCAAAGCCTTGCAGAGAGGGAGACTTCTCCAGACAGTAACTCTGCATAAGCAGCTCAGCACAGGGAGCAAGGACTGAGGCGGCCCACGTGTCCCCGACCCCCGCAAAGCTCCTGTGCTGGGAAGTTGGTAACAGATTGTCAGAAAGGGTTAAAGCAGCTGTCCACATGGCTCTCCGGAGGGTAGCAAAGCGCATTGTTTGGCGTAATCATGACACAGATCTGCATGTGTATGCCTTCAATAATTCATGTTGCAGCTTGTCTCGCTGTGGGGACAGATGTCAGTGAAATCAGTGACAGCCGATCACGCTGATCCCTCACATAATCATGGAAGAGCTGATCCCGTGGCAACACTGAGCCTTGGAACTTGCTCGTGGTGCTGATGCGGGGGTGACAAGAGCAGGCAGACACAGCCACGTACAACAACTGCGTCTGAAAACACACCAGTGCTCGTGCAGTAGCACCACACATCTCAGAGATCGCACCCTGAGGAGAGGCCACAAGAGTCGCTGTGGGCTGCAGGTGCCACTGAAGGACGGTGTCACACACACCTCCTGTGAAAGATGAGTACAAAGCACTCTTGACAGCTTGTGTGAGCTCTGCACAAGTTCACATGTGCTCCAAAACAAGCCAGTTGTTTCCTCTTTTTCCTTTTTCTTGAATGTTTTGATTTCAAACCGATCCACCACCTCCACTGGGGTCTGTCCCATTTCATGCTGTATTGGTCTGCTCTAGTGTCCCCGCCAATGAAATGAGAGAGCAAAGTGCCGTTGTACCCAGCACAAAGCTCTGATATAATCCCTCTGGGAGAGAAAGTGAATCAGTGCTAATTAGAATGATTGGATCCCTTCATCTTGTTTTGAAAAATCTATTGTTGTTAAACAAAAAAAGCACATTCTTCTCAGCATTAAATCCTTCCTGTTTATTATTACTCCAATGCCGCATCCAAATTGTTCCACGTCCTCTGTTTGCATATTTAAGAAAGCCACTCAAATATTTTTTTATGGTGGGTTTTTTTGTGTTGGTTTTGTTCTGTTTGTTTGGGTTTTGGTTGAGGGTTTTCTTGGTTGGTTTTTGTTGTTGTTTTCGTTTGTTTGTTTTTCCCAATATACAGATACATCGCTCACTTAGGTCAGCTTTCTAAGTCCATTTCTCTTCGCTGGATGGATTTCTGTACCTGTGTTTGAAGCAGCAGTTAAGCAAATCTACAGCTAACTTAAGTGATCATGTTACACCTTCCATCATTGGCAGAACTCAAGATGAGCTGACTTACACCAGAAAAATGGGAGTTTAAGGGAGGGGTAACTTTTTCACTTTTACGGCAGCAACTTAAAAGCCCAAGTGAAACCTGTCTCAGACATATGTGAGAGCAGGACATCTCTATACACGTGTGTGTACATACGGGATTTCTGTCAAGTAACACAGACACAATGCTAGGACCACAAACTGGACTCTAGGGCCAGGTATTCCCAATTCACACAGCAGTGTGTTGGGCAGGTTTGTCTCTCAATCATCTTTTTCCCCAGCAGTGTCAGTGCCAGCAGAAACCTCATCTAAGATCAGTGCATTTTAAAAAAGACATTAATTCCCCATTATACTCAGATCAGATTGTTTTCAAGGCAACATCCTAACTGAGTCAAAGTACCTCATTAGAGCTGCCATGGATACTGTTGTTTAACATCATGTGCCATTTTTCTTGGGAAGGTGCATTTACATAAACATTTCTAATCACAGCCCTGTAAAGAGACACAGTATAATAATTTATGACTTTTAGGTAATATGTCATATGAATCTTAACATACGGCATTACACTGTATGATGGCAATCTTGGCTCTTCCAAGGGAACCTGGAAAACATCCAGTGAGATGTGAATGAGCCAAAGGCAACAGAGAACCATATCCACGCTAATCCAGGTTTACACCTTTCATTCAGCACTCCAAGCTTCCGCCAGATGGTTTTGCACAGAAGCATTAATGCCAGGAATCACTGTACACCCGGTTTTCAGAAGGCTCCAATGCGGAAATAATCCTGAATAATGGCACCAGCAAGTCAAAGGTGCAAGGAATGGTCTGAAGTCTTTAGAAGAAGGTGCCAAAGGGTGACTTTAGATCTCTGCCATTCCAGATCACTGCTCCTTCATTTTGCAAGGGGTTCTAAGGGTGGGTTCCTCGTCTATTGTACAGCCATTACACCCATACGAGGATAATCAAATACCAACTCTGGAATGACATTTGCAAGCTGGCATGTCGCAGGCTGCACAAAAGCTCGATGAAATTTGCATTGATAACTGAACTTCTTAGATGACCCCAAGGAATTTCCCTCCAAGTTTTGAGGATATCACAGTGAGCAAAATGTTAGTGTCAATGCATCAGCGTAATGTATTGAGGTTTCAGAGAACTATCAACAGCTGATGCCAAAATAAAATCACCCCACAACAAACCTGGTGCCCAGATCACCTTCTTGCACCATGTTATGGGAGTGTGAACCCTGAGTCAGTCAACAGGGATGGAGATAAAGACAGGAGCATATTATCACTTCTACTGCACTTTTCTTCCTCCCTATATATGAAATGGTGCCTGGAAGCTGAAATAAGCACCCACAGAGAAATGTTTTTTCTGAAGTCACCCGCAAAGCCTACACATGCATCAGCAGATAGCAACTGGTACAATCTCCATCTCCACAAACTCTTAAGAACTGCTCAAGTAAAAATGTCAAAGACATTGCTGCTGAGATGTGACTCTAGTCCCAGGATTGGCCAGCCCTGCCCCAGTTTGCCTACAGACTAGAGTAATGCCTCAGGATGGGGTTTTCTTGGGGAGGGGTGGTGATGGCATTTTGTGCTCTAGTACGCTGGCATGGACGAGAGGATTCTGCAGGAACCCCTTCCAGGCCAGGAATGCATTTTGTAACCACCCCTGCCTCGGCATTCTTGGTTGCTCCATGCTGTCATGTGCTTTGAGTCACGCAAGGCCCTCTTTGTGTGAGGTACTGCAAAATGGCATCTCCCTACTCCCCAGTGCTGCCACCATAGGGGACATGTCCCTCATGTGACACATATCAACAGCACATAGGCCACCTTTTTAGTTCCTAAAAAAACCAAAAGCCCACCGTTTCTTTTTCTCTCCACAGCAGCATATGTGTGATGAGCCAGCTGTCAGGGAAACACCATTTTCAGCTTCTTGCCCTGCAAGTAAGTTGAGCATATTGCCACATTGTTCCAGGAGTGTGAGGGAGAAGAAAGAAAAGGTTTAACTTTTGCTGTTAGCTCCCAGTTCCTTTGTGGCAGACATGGCTCCAGCAGACACAATGGCTTTGTTACAGCACGTTTCAGGCAGGGCTCAAGCGTTGAATATTCAGCAGGGCTCCAGGCTAGCGATTCTGTTGCAGCTAGGTTTCTTGTCTTCCAGGAAGCCCTTGACAAAGGTCACAAACAATTTGCTCGTTCCCCTTATTAAAATAAAGATGGAAAGCACTGATGATAGCTCTGCCCAGCAGCTAACTTCATCATCTGTAGCAGTTCCAACATATGCTTGTAAGATAATGAAAAATATAGCATTAAATACAGTGGCAGATTGAATCTTGTTTCAGGGTAAATATAGTAAGTCATTTTTTTTTCCTCCTCATTTCCTCAGAACCTGTTTAGCATTAGACTGCTAATATCATCACTGATACATGACAAAACCATTGCATAATCTACTGCATTCGAAGCCAGCCCCCCCATAAAAATGAGCAATGACAAAGTGTGAACATTACTCAGGCACTGATAGTAATAAAGTGCTCCAAGCCAGCCCTCTTCCGGATGTTTCCATTCACACACCTTCAAGGAACGGAGCTTTGGGCCAGGCTGTGCACCTCAGCCTCCCACCTGCTAAGTAAGGTTCAAGACGGAACCCCTTCAGGCTTCTCTCCAGGTCCTGCAGCTCCACCCGTATTCTTGGCCCTGAGACTGGGCACTGCTGCCCTGGTCACTGCCAAATCTTCCCTCAATTCGTGTTCTTGTTAACATGGAGGACAGTCGATTTATCTTCTCCAAGGAACCTTAATCAGAAGTCTTGATAGACTTTGTAGACCTGCTTTGTTTTCTCCTAATTCTTGTGTCACGGAGGTAAAATAAGTAAGAGATGATCTGAACAAAACCCCTACACAGACAAACTGCATCTTGCGGAGGACGGCTCAATTTCTCTCGATGCTTCACCGCTGCCCCTGCAACATTCCTCTCCAGACTTCTCTCTTGACCTGGGCCCATTTGAACAGCCAAAGGCCTTTTGCCTGCAGAAACTTCTTGAGCACATCCTCACATCTCTCATTACAGTCATCAATTCCAACAAACATCTCCAGAGAGTGCACAGTAGCTCCCTTCTGACCTTCATGAGGAGTGGCAGCTCTGCCACATGAGCTAGGTGATGCAGGAGAGTGATGACCAGCATATCACCTCTGTTCTCACCACTGGATGTTGTGGATTGCCGTTCCCACTGTGCTGCTGAGGGCGCAGTTCAGACAGCACACATACCCCGAGAGAGATGCCAGCCACCAAACAGGTCTGGAAGGGCAATATTCCAAGTAAGGCACCACTTCTTCCCAGTTTGCAAGTGGCACAGTGCTGTTTGTGAGCTGCCTTTGCAAATGAGATACCACACCTACATTTACGTGTAGCTACTTTACGTAAAGAGTTCCTGCACTATGGACATTTAGCCTGACATCTGCATCTTAAATCCTGATACTTGACTGTCTTGTCTATTTCCTTCCAATTAAACCAATGAGATCTCTGGGCCTTGAAGAAGCCAAACTCATGTTCCTTACTGGCAGATCTGCAAGAACTCCACCCACAACCACATTTAATGAAACAGTAGGGTTTAAACAAGCAATCAGTTCATTACTATTTACTATAAACGGTTCTAAATACCCCAATCCCTATGGCTAGATTTATCTAGAGATGCTAGGGCAAGAACAATAAATTTCTTGGAAATTGCTTGCAGCTATTTTAGTCAAGAAGCCAAGGACTTACAGACATGTACAGATCCCTGCAATTTCCATTCCCATTGCAGTTAGCAGCATCATGCAGCTGTCCTGCTGTCCACTCGCATAAAATGAGAAATTAGGAAATCAATTAGCCCATACTGCAGCTGGAAAAACTGAGACGCAGCAGATCAAGGTGCCTTCTCATCCACACTGGAAGAGCTGTTAGAGGCACTTAGGCACAACCAGGCATCAGCTGGGACAGGGACATAAAGGCATCACAGCCAGTAGTTCTGGGCTCTGGAGACAGTCAGATTTGCTTAGAGAGAAACTCCAGGCAGAAGGAGGAAGGTGGGAACGAAAGACAGCAAAGAAGACAAGCCCAGTTTGCAATGCCACATGCAGATTGAGCTGCACAGGGCAGGCAGGTCAGTCCAGTGTTCTCACACCAAAGAACTGCCTCTTGCCACAGCCTGGCTACGTCTGAACAGCAAAACCCATCTCCCATGTTCCAGAGAATTTATCTAACCATAGGCAGTTTATACGCACTTCCCTGTGTGCCCATTCCACCTCTCAGTTCCAACAGCTCATCGTCCTGATACACTTCCGACAGATGGCATCACACACAGCTAACCAAGCTGCTCTTTCCAGCCTTGTCTCTTGAAATGGGCACTGCTGCCCTCTTTCCTGATCTGTCCCTGTCACTACCATCTCTTCTGTGCCTTGCACAGTATGTTCCTGCCTTTAATAACAAAATAAAAAATATATACATTAAAAAAAAAAAAAGGAAAACAAAAATACCCACAACCCCCCTGTGCCAGTAGCACAAATTAATTTCTGGGCATAGAGCAGCGATAGGGGATACACATCATCAAGTTACCTGAAGACACCCCCCCCAAACCAAAACAAAAAAAACCCGTGAACAAACAAACTAAAAAAACTTCAATCCCCCACACCAAAATCCACCACCGCAATGAAACAACCTAAGAGAACTTGATAGAAAGCAGTAGGGCTGAATCTCAGCACTTTTCTAAACCTTTTCAGCAGTATTTACACTAAAAGAAGCAATAGCTTTTAGGTTATGGACCGGCCACACAAGAACAGTGGCAGTTCCAGACATCAGCAGCCTCAAGCTGTTTTCTCGGCGCATTCCAGGTACACGCTCGCACCAATGGCAGAAAACACCAGAATCCAACCAGTACCTGGGCACCCATGGATAAGCATTACCTTACTAAGTTAAGGTCAAAACACCCTCACATACACCTCTGCTCTCCTTGCAGCCTCTCCAGGAGCCTCAGGGAAGAAGGCTGACACAAAGGGGAATGAAAAACTGACCAAGCCAGAGTGAGAGTACAATCACACGATCATCATTAAGGTGATAATCTACGGCCAGCTGCTGCTCAGACACCCCTCCTATCAACAGCTGGCCATTGACCTCACACAACTTCACAAGCTCTTTTTTCAAACATTATTTCAGATGTTTCCATCCCTTTAAAGCCACTCCTGCTCATAGCTAGGTAGGTAATTTGCTATTCCCACCTGCTATGTAAATTGATTAACCACAGGCAAACAGAAGGCTGGTTCTCGTGCTGAGGAGGAAGGAAATCTGTATCAACTGCTCTTTGTGACATTTGAGTTTCACAAAACTTCCACCAAAGCTAAACATTTAGCCTGTGCGCCAGCTCCAAACTTAACTTTCCTCAGGCCAAAAGGAAACAATCTTTCAGAAAGCTTTTAAACTCCCTAAAAATCACAGCACAAGAAAAAGAAAGATGATTTTCTTTGATTCAGCCCAACACAGTAAACATTCCATCAGGCACACAGGGCTACACAGATGGTTCCCGAAGGGAATGGACCATCTTTCAAGGGCCAGTTGCAAAGTGACACCATCACTTTGTCACTCCAGCCTCCCACTTAAGGCAGAGTTGGAAGTTCTTAATAAAGCAGCATTCTGCAGATGGCAACATTTACACATGATGTATATCACCTTTAGGGAACCTCAGAGGTTGTACAGCATTCAAGATGTCCCTGGCACTGTCATTCATCACAGGATCAAAGTGAGAAAGCCACAAAGGAACCTTCCCTGGTGGCAAGGCAGTCAAACTCTGGACTATACCAACATGTATGGAAAAGTCTCCCAGCACTCAGCAAGCCCAGGAATCATCAGGACAACCTCTGAAAGCAGCAACAGTGTCCTCTCTACCTCCAACAGAAGGATTTCACCACTACAGACTCCTCCTCTACTCCTCACAGAACCCTCCTTGACAAGAGGAAGGCACATTCCTTACCTGATGGCCACTGTGCTGACTGTCTCACCTGAGAAACTCCTGTTTCCCGATCCCAGGAACTGTGTGCAGCTGTCAGACACCCACAGGAAACCCTGTCACTGGGGGCTTGGGGTCAACAGCTCCCCAGCCCAAGAGCACGAGGGTGAGACAAGGAAGGTGCAGTTCGTCACTGCCCAGCAGGGACCCTAAACAAAGCTGTACCCGTGCAGAATTCCACGAGAACTGTGGATCAGTGCAGGTGACTAACCCACCACGGTGACCCTGCAGAGCCACAAACCTGAGCCAGCAGGCCCCTCCTTTGGCACCAAACCCGCAGGGTGCTGCCAGTTTTGCTAAAGACAGGAACCAGTGACAGGCTCTCACACCCTCAGAGTAGGATGAAGACACTTTTCTTCCTCCCCAGAGACTGCATACCCAAGCTCACTAATATCCAATACCTTTGAAGCATTTCTGCTGAAAACTTCCATTTTATTACACACACATTTGCCCCCCACCATCATTCAACCTACTGGAGACTGCAGAACACCTCTACAGGCCAGTTATGGTTGGACTGCACCAGCCCAGCAGAAATGCTTCCAGCTATTAAAAACCACTCATGGACAACACACAGCTTGCTCGTAGCAGCTGATGGCCATGTGAGGGTCAGCATGACAGCAAGGCTCGGGATAGCTGCTGCAGAGCAGCACAATGCCACAGTTCATGGAACTCTTCTGAAGGAGAACATTGGCAGTGCCCATCACACACTGTGGCAGCAATGCGTAAGGCAGAAGACTCATCTGACCGACACCTACACGCAAGTACTACACAGTCAGACACATGCTACCTGTAGCAGCGGGCCTCCTGTTCACTGACGCCCCTAAGCCAAGCACTACCTGCCTCCTAGTTCTGAGTAGTTCAGAAGTAAAGCTTTACAATTAAGGATGAAAACCCAATCTGCTGTGAGTAGCAGCACAACTGGTCCATATAAGAAGAGATAGGTTATAAACCTGGCTAAGTCCACTTTCCTCCCTTATTCCCACAAAAGCTGCTTATCCCAAAGCAGCAGCATTCACCTCCTCAGTCTGCCTTCAGGTAGTTAACTCCTCTTTAAGTTCTGATACAGCTTCTTCCTCTCTCAGCACCTTGTTCTCCCTTCCCTCCTCCCACTCAGCCCATGCAGTAAAAAAAAAAAACAAAAAAAAACCCAAAACCAAAACCCCAAAACAACAACCCACAATAATCTTTCCATCCCTCCTGCAAGCATGTGTTTATCTCTTTATTTTTAAATGTTACAGCTTCCCAACATCTGTCTCTGTGTGGTATAATCTTACTGATGAAATATTTCATGTTTTCCTTGAGCCCTCATCAATATGTCTCTGTGTTATCAGCTTAGCAGATGGAGACACAGAAGGAATAACCTCAGCTTACCTGGGTGATTTCTTCTTAAGTACATACTTACTGTACTCCAGGACAAGAATCACAACCATTTTAGCAATGCAACGTGATATCTCTCTGCAGCAAACTAAATTCTCCCCACTAAAATCATGTACACCCTACTGCACTGCAGTCTTCCCTTTGGATTCTCCAAGCTCTTCTCACTGCAAACTACCATTTCCAACTTCGTTTCATACAGACCCAATAACTCAGGGAGACACTGGAGCCACTGGAAAAGCCACCTGCCTAGCCAGGAGCTGCACCTCCTTTTCCCATACTAGACCCCACTGGTACTGTTGATCTCCACAGCCCTTATCCAGGTGACTGTTCCTCAAGTTCCAAAAGAAATGCCACCAAGACAACTCTGGGATCTCCAACCTGCCACCATGCTGTACAATGCACATACCCCAAAAAATCACCACTTTTCCCACTTCATGTTTCGGAGGCTCCTCTCTTCTCCATGCAGGTAAACACTCCAGCAATTATAGTAAGCTAAGAGTTTCCTTAATACTCTCTCACCACTATGGAATCCAGCCTCCAAAAGCCTTCCTTCCATTTTGGCACAGCTGGGTTTCGCGTTAGCCTTCTGATATAACCAAAGACACTTGACCGTGACATTACCCATCACCAGCCCCACTGTGTGTGACTAAAAGGAGGCAGGTATAGATCTCACCTTTACCACTTGGCTGTTCCTACAGCACAGAAACAGTGCTCTGCACCCAAAAAAGCCCTGATCTGAGCAACACTGTGACCCTCATTTATTGAGCACTAAGGCAGGTACCACCCCAGAGCACAGCCTGCAGCCAGAAAGGGTCTGGGGAAAAAAAAGGTCATTCATTGTATCAGCTCAACAGAGGTTTTGGCCAAGTCAACAAATTCCTGTCAGCTCATTCTAATCCCGGCCTTGGCCATGAAGTCAGCACGGAAGCAAACTCAAGCACCACCAAGTACTTGGAAGAACTGCAAGGAGGAGGTGCACTTAGCAGAAGCAGCAGGCCAGCCCACCTGTCTGCACCTCCATGGACGTTTACCGTGTCCCCCTCATGCCTACCAGCACGGGGGTCCAGCGCCAGCCCCTGCCCCGAGGAGCAGGGCCAGGGGTGCGTGGGCAGTGCTACTGTGAGGAACCCCAGGTGCAGAGTCAGCAGGAACTGAGCCCAGGGCACCACAGCTCAGCCCAACACATCAGGGAATGAGAGCTCAGCTGAAGGGTATTTGCTGTATGTTAGGGCATGTTGGGGGGAGGGTTTTTATTTATTTGGTTTATAATCCTATCTGAATAAAGGTAAACACATAGGGATTATAAATGAAATAAATCTGAATCAGGATAGAATGGGGGTGGTAGAAAAAAAAAATCTCAAGAGGGTCAGGAGATAATGAAGATTATACCTCAATATTGGGATTATGATGTTAGTTCTTTATTTCAATAAAACTGGATAGAGATCTTTTATATCAGGGACAGAGCTTAGCTGTAAGGACAAAGTAATCTTCTGGGAATTATGCACACAAGCTCGACATCATTTTTATTGGATGGCTGATGAACTGGAAAACTCCAGGATAGCCTGGCTTTAATTTGTAATCTTAATTTTCATATAAATCGGTACAGTTGGAGGAAGGGGGGGGCAAATGTAGAGGGACTCTGATGCTGTGCTAATATTGCAGCATCAAGACAGCACATGCATTAGGCTACAACTGTAACTCATCTACTATCTGATCCTGTCTTTCTGTCTATCCATCTGTCTTCCATCCTCACATCCATCTATTCATCCTTTCCTCACCAAAATATCTCAACAATGACCCAAGAGCAGAAGAGACTCAGTATAACATTTCATCCACCAAGGTCTATCCACAGCACACCTACAAAGCTCTTGCCTATTAACATCCAGGTCAAATTCCTGGCCTCTGAGATATGGGGACTCCCTACTACGGCCCTTCCGAGTGCTCACTTAACACAACTACAACACCAGAGAAATGGACCATCTGGCTCCCCATCCAGGCATTTAGACTCTGCCTCAATCCACTAGAAACTGTTTGGCAACGCTGCTTTTTATTCTGCAGACTTTGGTTATTTTTCCTGCCTCCACCACTTCTGTCTTCAGGAACAAGAAAGGGAAATACAAGTGAGATAGGACTGTGACAGACAAGTCGTGGGTCCAAGAATAGAGCACTGGTCTCCTCAGCAGCTCTGTCGCACAGGGTTTGCACACACACAGAGCAACTACTTCCATAACAGTGCCAAGCTGCACAGCCATCAGCAGTGACCAACTGCCCTGCAATCGATTTAACCTCTCACTAACACACAGTTTACACAAGCACCGGACTGTAGTAGCTACCACCTGTATTCCTCTACCTTCCTGCTAAGTACCAAACCCACAGCACTGATGGAACAGCTGCTATCATAAAGGCAGCAATAACCAAAGGAGCTCCCAGAATTCCACAGCACCTGAGCATCAAAACAAGATTTCCAGGGGGAAAATTGAAATGCCAAAAAGATTTGTATTTCCTTATGCAGATAACCTGCAATCTTAGCCTTTAAAACATGGCCTATTGGTGCTGAGACAGAGAAAAAAGAAACACCCAACTTCTTCCACTCCCCAATATCCAGTGGCTGCAAAATACAGAATGGGCAAAGCCAGTTTCTACAACCTTCTTGCTAGCAAAATGGTGAGTGAATAAGAGAGGAGAGTCTGATTGACTTGTACATAATGCTAAATAGTAAGTGTCTTTATTTTATCCCAGTCAGGAATGCCTTAAATCAACTCCCACTTCTGCCTTCGTTTCCAAGATGACATAGTGATATGCTGGCAGAAATACTGTGTAAGCAAGGAGGACCAAGGGCTTGCTTGCCCTCCTGTGTTCCTCCTCCTCCCCTGCCACATATATCTCTCCTAGTTCTTTCCCCACCTCAGTCCTCTCGTCTGGAGAGCCAACAAGAAACCAAAAAAGAGTGAGCACCACCACCGGCTGCAGCTGCCACAGCAGTGCAATGAATCACCAGTGAGCCTGGGAAGAGAGTGGAAAATCATGCCAGATTATGCCACTGCATCCAAACAGCAGATCAAGATGTGTGTGACGACATCTTATTCTGGGCTTCCAAAGAGCCTCCAAGCGCTTCATCAAGCCTTCCGAAAAAATCATGCAGTTGTGCACAGACAGACAATTCTGGCTGCAAGTTAGTCAGAGGGATGAAGGGAGGGGCAGGGGAGAGATGAGGATCAAATGGTCAATTAACAGAATGGCTCAAGATTAACAAGGAGGTGCCCCAAGACACTAAGACCAGAGTTATTTACAGTCATTAGTCATGATTTAGAGAAGAAGCTGAGAATGAGGTGACGACCTGTGCATATAATACCAACTCATTTGGATTAGTCCAACTTATAGAAGACTTTGAGGAACATGGAATAGAGGAAATACAGAATAATTACCGCGGTAAGTAATGAGCACTGGAACCAGAACTGGCAGTGCTCCTGTGCCAAATCCCAGGCAGAGACTACTGCAGATCTGAGAAGTCAGCCAGGTTTTTGGGACAGCAGGACAAGTAACCTGTCTCTATAACGGTACAGACGTGGAAGAACAGAGAAGTGTCCTGGAAGTCCTACTGAAACGGGGCTCCAGACACAAACAGGAGGACAGGTGTCCTGTTAAGAGGCTAGGATTTGGTTTTTCTCCTTTAATGACATACAATCATTTCAGAAAATGACAGAGATGATTACATTCAGCAAGTTTGAAAGGCAGCCACAAAAATTCAAGATCAAAATCCTTTTTTGTATTTTTGCCATTTGTCCTTCAAACTCATCATACCCAACTTTGTTCTTATAATAAAACCAGGACAATTACACATTTTTCCATCTCAGACAGTTGCCATAAGCAAGACTTTATCTTTTAAAATGGCCACTTATCATCACATACCAAACATGCTCACACTTGGTTTTACCGCTCTGCCTCTGTCACTTGGCAATTGCCCATTCTCGAATTTTTTTTTTTTCCTTTTTAATTTTTCCCTGGAATATTTGGGCTGCTTATAGCCAGCAAGAAGTCAGAGGATTGCCACATCATTCAGTGTAATGTTCTCATGTTTCTGCTGCATTACTCCCTGACAGTACAAGTATACAGAACATAAGACGCTTCCAAGACATTAATTTTATCGCACTGCTGTATCCAGGCATCCATGGATCACCAGTGATGTTATATGAACAAGTTAAAAAAAAATCTATAAACTACTAAAAGCAAGCAGTGGAGATACGAGGGAGAAACAGAATTCCTTTCAAAATGACCACTGATCTCTCATTTGGTGGACAGAAGTGAAAACTGCTCAGTCGTGAGAAAAGAGCCATTTTCTATCCGTTTTATGCAATATTTTACAGCCTCCCAGTGTTTCTGTTGTTCCCAACCATTTCTAACTTCGTACAAAGTTAAGAAAGATATAGGAACACAAAAATATTTCCTGGCTCCCCTGCCTGCACTTCTCCTTAGGACCATCACACCACTTATCAGCTATGATCCAGCCCTGAGCTTCATCCTTAGTGACATCCCAGAGCCCCAGGGATCCAAGCAAATCCCTCAGCAGAGCAAGCGCTGTTACACAGCTGGGAGTGTGCCCTGGGGGCAGATGGTACACGGGACCCCCTGACAGCAGGACGTCTCAGCTCCAGATCACCTCAAAGCCTGAGCCCAGCTGGAAAGTTGGTCTCGACCTTACATAACTCTTGAGAGTGTTCAAGGAGAAACAAGAGGCCTTCCATTTGCACAGCTCAGACTGCAGACGAACGGATGCCCCACCACAGCTCGGCACTGATGGAGGATGGAAAAGTCCCTGCCCTCCCAAAAAAACATTTAATACACTAACTTCCCAAAAATGCTAAAACACCAAACCAGCTCCTCACTCACCACAAACTATTTCTTGTTCTTATCTGTGCACTACTCAGCTGCACTGTTTGTGGCAAACTAAAAAGCTGAAATAATGTTTTTCACAGGTATTACCAAGTCTCACTGCCCAGAACACCCTTGCAAGCAGGCTACCATTGTGAATAGAGAACAGAAACATTTCTCTTGCTGCATCAAGGATCTGGGCTGTATGCTTCAATACCCACAGTTTCCAGTGTAGTTCAGGTTTGGTCCTTCCCTTCCCTTAATCCCTAGAGCCTCGTGCCACAAAGGCACAGTCTCACTTACAGCAGCAGTCAGGGTTATGGTGCATTGTCTGTTTCTGGTACTAGATCCTGCTAAGTTGCCATCAATGGCAAGGAGAAGCAACTAAAAGCTCCTTTGGGTTCCAGCTGTCATCTTGCCTCCTTATGCCATCTTTTCTTGCAATTTCAGGCTTGCTCCTTCTAAATGCGCTTAGTTAAAAGCTTTTCTTTTGGCTCTCAGGGCAAAGACTTCACTACTAAGTAGCTTTTCCACTGTTTCCATCTAATCTTCCTATTTATCAACCTGAAGATTCCTCAGCATTGCTAATCTTTCCTGAGACCGTATAATCCCGAGAGAGATTTTCTAAGGAAGAGCAAGTTAACCAAGCTGCCTGATAATTGCCATTTGGAACTTCTGCTCTGACTTTGCACGCTATGCTCCAGCTCAGCCGGGACTGTATCTTTGGTAGCACACAACTCCGGCCGGCGCTCAATTCCTGTTTTCTCCTGAAAGATTTCATGGGCCCACATCTTTGATACCCAGCTCAGAGCAATTCCTTGTTAGCCCCTTGACTCCTCCATCCGTAACAGGACTGTGTTGTCCATGGTTAGCAGCACTACCCGGACAACAGCTTTAAGGGGGAAAAAAAGCACAAAGCTGTTCTTCAAGGGAAACCTACCTACCGGAGCCCTTTTCTCAGCAAGCTGCCTACCAGGTAAAGCAGCTTTCCTTCCTGCTGCACTAGGCAGTGCCTTGACCTTGAAGGCAGGACTGCCCTTTGCTCCTTTGCAAACCTGCAAAAACCTTCTCCCTCATAAATGCTGGTTGTTCTCTAAAAGGGGTGACCAAGGACAAATACAGCCCTCACACAGCCAAGGATACCCATCATGCTGTCACATCAACAAAATTCCTACAATAGTCTTAAGCAAAGTAGACCTGTACTATTTATCTTCCCCCTACTCAAGGTGGGAATGGCAGCAGAGCTAATAGACTTCCAGGTGGATTTCAACTGAAATAGAGCACATTATATGGATTTATTATTAATTTCTATGTAATATACACACAGCAGTTGAAACACTTCTCTACTAGGTTGAAGACAACGCTATGTACAATATAAACATTCAGGCTTTTAAAATGCTTTTGTATATTACACATGGAAGTATTCCTTGTATCCACAATTCCAAACCCTTCCTTCAGTCACCTGGCTGTGGGAGGCAGGCATCCCCATATCCCACATTCAGTGGCAGGTAATCTTGTCCTTCATGGCACCTTTCTTCCACCTGTGTCAAAGGCCTGATTTAAGAACTGCCTTCCCTGCCATTTTGCACCAAGGTGGAAAAAAGCACAAACCTGGCTTTCTATTGAGACTTGCTGAACATCAATCAGCTTCGGCCTTAATGAGGGGCTTTTCAGTGGATATTTAAGTCCCTGACTTGAAGGAGGCTGATGCCACCCTCAAAAGAACTACAAACCATGAGAGCAGACACAGATTCAGCACTGCCTTCTTCCAGTATCAGACACAGTACACAAAGGCCTAGTTGTTACCAATCATTTTGTTTCTTCACAAGGAAACTCTCAAGTGTTTAAGTAAGTAAAAACAATTCTACCTTCCCCAATTCCAAATTTCTCTACTCTGCTAGCATACTGCCTGGAAAACAACTTCAATTTTGCTTTCTTCCAAACAAGAAGAACACAAGCTTAGCAACAATTTCAGTCCCCACCCCCATCCTGTAGGCTATCTTTTTAATCAAGCATCACAGGTTAATCCCAGCTTTCAAAATACAATAATCATACAATTTTTTGTACACTACACTCATTCCACAACTGGACATGAAAATACCTAATCCTGTAAAACGACACAAATTTCTGATCAAAGTATAGCAGGTAAATCAAACCTGAAATCAAAGGATTAGGAAAGGTTACTGTAATTCTTTTCTGTTAAATAACACAGAAGCAGATTTCACTGGCTCTTGCTCTGTAATTCCCATCTGGAAAAGCAGCACTGGAGGAATGAAAAGGTTTGAAGAAGGCCTTTTTATGACATCTGTAAAGTAGACCCCAGCAATTGGAGCCCATCATAATCCTTCCTCCAGCAGCTGTCCTTGGCATACAACCACAGTCATGCTGATCAAACCCCAGTCCTTGGGACAGTTACATTGATCCATGTACCCTATACTCTTCCCCTAACACTGCCCATCAGCTTCCCAACTTTTCCAACCCAGCTAGAGCCAGCTGTGGCCTTCAAGTTCTCTCTGCCCTACCCAGCACCCACCTGCTCTCTCCACTAGCGCACATCCCATTGTGCAGGGATACCACGGCACTCCACAGACTAATCAAAGGACACTCACAGGTGCTGTTCTGAGAACCCTACCGAAAGGGCCAGCTCCACCTCCTCCACTCCCCCCTTTTCATTAAGTCACACTTAGAAAAGGAAGACCTTTTGCTAGCATCCACTGAAACCTCAAGGAATACCTGGGAGCATGCCATGGGTTTGAACTCTGCACCTACCTAGCTCCAAGGAACCCAAGGACAAGGAAATATGAAGGCTCCTCTTTTCCTTGCAGACAATCTGAAACCAAGAAATCACCTTTTACTTGATTCACCGGGATGTGAATCATCCACATGTAGGCAGCTCAGCACTGCAAAGCATCACAAGGGAATCTCACCCTGCTGAGCGTGGAGATGCAGCCCGCACAAGTTACTCGTTCTGGTTTTACTGGAACCCAGGAGGGCAGCAACCACTCTTGCTCTAACCAGGATTTAGACTGTGCCTGTATAAACCTCTTCTGTACTCATTTCCAAGCGTGGCCTTCCCAGCACTTCAGAGTCCTTTGGAACTGCCCCCTCAGCAGCTGCAGGAAAGCAGCTGCTCTGTCAGGCCTAGCTATCAGCATCAGGGCAACAGCCTGTTCCAACACCATCCATACCTGCATCCCTGCAGCCATCCATCCCACACAGAGGGAGCATAAAAGCCCAGCTACTGCTTCTGCGTGTTGCAAGTATCGTGCATTGCAGTACAATTCTCCCTCTTGCAAAGCCAACAAAAGCCCTGACCTTGCATGAGACATCTATTTCGTCTTCTTGCAACATATTAATTATTGTTCTGGCACCTTGGCCTTCTCTTGAAGCCAGTGAAGCATGAAATGCCTCTGCTCAGAATCACACTTCATATTTTCTGTCTCATGTGTTAATTACTTCCCTGCTTTTCTTCATTTGGTGGGGGAATTAACCCACGCAGCCTGTGAGAGTGAAATGATACAGCAAGAAACCTGCTGTACACCTCTGCTGTCCATTTCAAAGACTTTTGCCCATCTAGTACTTCTTCTCAACTTAAAAACTACCATTCAGGAATCAAACAGTCCATCCCACTCTGACAGCAGCCTGCAATGTATTACCAGGGGGCTACAGAGATACTACAACCAGGAAATCCAGCATTTCTTTGTTTTAAAACCACGTGAAAGCCAAAAAATGATGCACCCTTGCACAATGAAAACAATGATGGAAAACAAGTTAACACTGACTCTGAAAAAAAGAGGAACTGTCAGGAAGCAAAAAGTACCTGTGCAGTTAACAAATAGGAAAATGCTGTCTGACATACCCTTTTTTTTTTTTTTAATCAGAGAGAGAAACAAATAGTCAACTAAAAGAAGGAAAAAATCCATCGCAGACCAAACACTACCAACTCATCAAACTCCATCAGTCCCTTTTCCTCACAAATACTTCAGGAGTATTGCTAACAACTCCCCCCTTCTTAAAGATGATCTTGCTGGCAAAGGACTAAAGCAGATACACTTTCCATCAAGATTCTGAGGCCTTTTTGGTTTGTTTTCTGGAGCTACTGGAAAACTGTGAATAAAAATCACACATTAAAAAACCTGAAAGCTAAAGATTTCACATTAAATTACCCCTACTTTTTGTTCTGTTAAATACAACTCATCTAGTCCCAAGTGGAGACATTAAGGGTGACATTCTGTGATTCAGAAAGCACAGGAAGCCACAATGAGTTTTCTGTAATTTACAAGCAAGAACAAAAACAACCTGGAAGACTCCAGCCCACGTATTCTTCAACAACACACCTCAGAGGGTACTGAGAGCCAAAACCAGCCCTCCCTGCAAAATACACTTCACTGTATTTAATGTGAGGTTAATGTTTGTTGCCAGGGCCTTCTGAGACTACCTGAGAAGCCTTACCAGAGCTGCTAGATCCCAAGCTCTTGGGCTTCTCCCGCTCTTTTCCTCAAGAGTCTCTAAACCAGAACATCATTTCAGCTGTTGGCAAGCCCTGAGATGGACATACGCACCTGGCTGAGGCCTCAGGGATAGCTGCAGTTCCATCTAGGATGGTATCTGAGAACACAAAGTGCCATCATGGACTTCCAGCTGCAGAAGACATACCAGCCCAAAGCTCCTGAACACCGAGTAAACTGCAGGCTGACAGGGAGCTATGGAGCACTTAGCTTCCCTCTGCTCATCCTGAAGGGGGAACCAAACCCAAGCAAGCTTAAATACAGGCTCGTTCCACCATGCTTCACCCCTTGTTCTTCACAGCTCAGTACAAATCAGGCCATAATGCAGTGTGGGTTGCCAGCCCATCCTGATGATGTAGTTATTTCCAATTGGCACTTGGGAGCAGTGAAGATGGGAGGCATTACTCATCGCCAAGAGTACAGATGTTTCTAATTGCTTTCCATTACCAAGAATAACAGCTGTTTACATCTATCAGCAAATAATTCACAAGAGCTCCAGACTATTAAGATAACACACCCCACCTGGTCACCATCACAAGTTGTCAAGGCCAAGGTAGTGGCTGCCAGAATCCCCTTCTGCATCTCTGTTCATCAAATGACAGCATGTGTCACCTTCAGATATCCTTATGCTACCCCACAAGCCCTGGCTTCTTGGTGGCCTGACAGATCACACAGACATATGGATTCTTCATGGCCTCGCAGTAAATGTTTTACTGTTATACCACAGTCAAGGACAAATGACAGGAGCGAGGGACTTGTGAATAACCCAGTAAAAGAAATACCCACACTTACAATAAACGGGTAAACAAAAAAGTGTGCGCGCTTTGCACACATTCATGAGCAGAACAGCCTTTAAGGACACCCCAAGAAGCTGACAACATGCTTAATTTTACAGCTCTCTCGTTCCTCACCCAGGGCCCAGGTAAGGTGCCTGCACATAATGGTCAGCACAGGAACTGACTCAGCTCTCTTCACTGACTCAAGCTACCTTTTTCAAGGCTGGCACAGGCCACAAACTCATTTTCATTTTCCTCATACCAGCCCATCTAGGCAGGAGGGAGGGTCCTTTTCCAGCCCTTCACAGCTGGGGGTCTGGGTCTGTGGCAGGGGCTCCCCACCATTTACCCCATACAAGTAGCCAATTAACATTAACAATTAGGAAATAGGCAGCATAACACCCTACAAGTGACTGGTATCTAATGAGTTCAGCAGTAAAGCTGCGTTTTCATTTGCCTGAGAGAGCTCCAAGTCCACATAACTGCAAACAAAAACCTACTTGTCCAAATTCAAGCAGATTTCTACCCTTGAATCTAGGATAACCTGGCTGATTTCATGAGAAACAAAGGAGATGAAGGAAGAGAAGCCCTCCATCAAATGTTTTGGTCCATGCATAACTCCTCCTCCAGCCATTCCCTGGGAACTCTTTTTCATGTATAAATCCCTTGCAGAATGTATCAGATATCTCTGACATCAGCACTGGTATATCAGGATCTTCTTCCAACAGTATTTTACCCAGTGCACTGAACGGTTTCCACTAGAGACTGCTTTCTTGATTACTATTTTACAACCTAATAACTCAGTCCTTAAATTACTGACATACACTTGACCCTGCTGCACTTTGGCCCAAGCTGAGCAGCAAGCACTGCTTTAATTAGATTAGGATCAGTGGGGCACAAATCCTTCAAAGGGTCAGTGTGCTGTTCTTGAGGTCAATACACCAAAACCAAAAGGATTTGCACAGAGTACCTAATTGGGAAGCTGCTTCTATTTCAGATGTGTCATCTGTGCCCTCCTCCCAAACTGCCAGCCAACCCTTGCTTCAACTGTTTTATCTTAAAAACGAGTTCCAAAGAGTTCTTCTGTGAACTCACTGCAGTAGGACATGTAGGACCCTTTCATCTACTTTTGAGAACTGTATTCAGCCCCTCAAGCTCAGGAATGGGTCTCTTGGGTTAGTCCATCGTGGCATTTTGCTTTGGGAACATCCAGATGCCCAGTTGCCATCTCCTCTGCACGTTTCCTTAAACACAGCAGTCCCAGGAAAGCAATTACTGATTGCTCCATGTTTTGGTCTCCCAGAATTGTGCAGCCATTGTTGTTCTCATCACTTGCACTATTTCAGGGCAGTGTCTCCTGGCCAGGGAAGGCTGCCAACAGGAGCAGAATGCCATTACAAGAGGAGGCTGCTGTGAGCTGCCACCATCACAGGGAATTTATCACTGTGAGCCACAAGCATAATGGACTCCTTCACCAAATGACTTCGGATATGCAGGGCTTGGCACCGACTGCCATCCACATGCAATTATTAAACTGCAAATGCATGTAATAGGAGCAGGGGACAGGGACATCATATCAATGCAGGCAGCCATCTCTTAGCAGCTCTGCACACACAGGCACAGGAATTCACTCCAAGAGTCCAGACTGCCCGACAGGCGGGCAGGAAAAAAAAAAAAAAACACTGAAAAAAAAGAAACTCCAGAGCTTTGCTAAAACCAGCAGCTCAGGAGAGATGTTAATATTGAATGCTTTTGGCTGGGAGACTGAACTTGGCTACAAAAATCCAGATACAGAAGCCACAGCATTATTTGTAAACCTTTGATGCCCCAACTTTCCATCTTTCCCTGCCCTATTCTGGATTGTGGACACATGAACTCCATTAGGCACGTGGACCTTTCCCAACAGCCATTTCCTGAAAAGGCAACTATGTAAGTGGTTTATTTTCCATAGTGTTCAGCAGCTCAAAACTCTCGCTCCAAGAAGAAGTGTGTGTCCATGTGACCCTTCTACGCCAAGCTAGGAAGGGAAACCTTGTACCTATGAATACAGACAGACAGGTGAATACATCCACTGGACCCAGAGCACAGAGGGAGAACCCGCTAGACTGTGCTGTCATGTCAGCCTACAAGCCCTACACCTTCACAGTCAGGCTAGAAGCTCCAATTCTTCCAACACTGTTACTACCATCTCCTATGCTTCCATCACTCCTCTCTCAAGCACCTCTCTCTCAGGCTGCCTCGCTTGGACCCACAGTAGATATCTTCTCTAGGCCTACACGGAATTTCACTTCATAGTACAGTTTCCTAGAGCCCTATCAACCTGTCGGCTTCCCATACATCCAACAAAGGAGGTAAGATCTGGATTTAGGATTCCTGCCTTTTGCTTCACTTCTGTTGCTGAGGCTCTAAGAATCCCAGATCAGCCAATTAATCAGACGTGATACATGAGCAAACACAACTGTCCACGCACATTTTCTGGCACCTAATCAATTATAAAGATATAGCTAAGCGCATGAGGGATGTAGAATACAATGACACGTTACTTCCTTAATCTCTGCATTCCCCTGGGAATCCTCACTGGTTGGTGACTAGATTAGCTTCCTCACCTGCTATTATCCACGCAGTACGCTCCCTGTGCCCTACACCCTCATCCTCTTCTCTCTCTTGTTGTGACTTTTTCTATCAAATATATTGCTGTTGGACACTGCTCCTTTTTTCTCTCCCATTTTTCACTGTCTCTAGCATACCTCAACCACCTTATCCCAACCCATAACACTCCACCCACAGACTCCTTCCTGAAGTAAGGAGCAGAGCTGTCTGTGCCTCCACTCAGTGATGTGGGCCACATATACCCATGCTGTATGCATCAGCTTCTACAATCCCAGGATGGTAAAACTGTTCCCTACAGCATCTCAAAGATTTTTTTTTTTTTAATTAAAAAAATAAAAAACCTCAACAACTTGCTCATTCTCCTGGTGGCAGCTTCTGAAAAGCTTTGAAAAACCTGAACATTTAAAAACTCTGGAAGCAGATACTGCCTTAGGTTTTGGGGGTTTTTTCCCTCCTTCCTGTCCTCATTTACAGGTTCAGATTCCCACGCCCCCCAGCTCCCAGTCTGGCATGCTGGAGGCTGCCACCTGGTGAGAGAGCTGGGAGTAGAGAGATTTAAGGGAAAAGACTGCCAATTACCAGGAATGTAGCAACCAAGCTTCTATCCAAGACCAATGTTCCCCCAGGCTCCTTTTCTGCCTGTGCTGAGCTCACAATGCCCAGGCAGCAGGAGCTGCAGCAGACAGCCGCAGCCCCCATCTATCTGCACACAGCTCTAACTCACCCGTATGTTTCTTGACTTGAGCATACAGCACTGTAACTGATGTGGAAGATGGATAGATAAATGTCCAACACGTTGAGCCCCGAAAGATGCCGGCACAACATGACCCAATTAATCTTCCCGCAGTGCCTGCGCTCTAATGGGTGCCCAGGCACATGCCATTCATCACCCCACACCCATCCATCACGCTGCAGCATGTTCGGGGCCTGGCAGGGCTCTGCGACGCCTGGGGACAGGGCACCTCTGCAGCTGCAGAAGGCAGGCTCTCCAGCTCATTATTTAACTTGGTCCTGGAACAGAGGAGGCAAAACCTCTTACCAGCTCTATGAGTTCTCATCAAGATATCCAAAGAATACAGATTCTTTGACACAAGTTGCTTATTTTGACAATAAGGAGAAGCTTCTTTGAATGAAGTTTTTGAAGCTCTTCTTTTTAAGGATGGGGTGCCCCTCAGACATGCCCCCAGGGCGAGTGATTGCGCTTTCACGCTGTGTATCAATACAATGGGCGTGCCACCCTGAGCAGCATTTCCATATTTGCTGGGAAAACAGCTCCTGACACCTGATTTGCTCTCACAGAACACAACATAGCCAGGGAACTCCCTCATCAAGGCTTAAGTGGCCAACTGGGAAACAACCTCTACTTGCAAATTGTTACAAGAGACCTTAAGTGGAGACTCAAATCCATCCCCATCCCAGTGCATATCATTCCTTTTGCATGGCTACATGGAAACACAACCCAGCTAATGGGCACACAATATGGGAGATGTCAGAGCATCCCTCTGATTTACAGGACGGCTAATGAGCACATCCAACGAAGGCTTGTTGTCTCCCATAAAACTAGACGGATGTAAGCACTGATTAGAAGCAATTAACTCCATGCAGCACTAAATAACTTCCCATCATTACCACAGTTTTTTTACCACCCCATTAGAAGCACATGGGCAAATACATGATATATATAAAAAATAAATATGCAGCCGAGGAACTTGGTACTCCAAAGCCACCTCTACCACATCGGGTAGCCGGCAGGTGACAAGACTTTTCTTGTACTTATCCTGTTATCACAACAGCCATGTGAACACCACAGTAAAAAACCACTGCTTACAGTAACCTGAGAAACATCACTTGAGTCATCACCAGAACAGCCACAAGGTTTGAAAAACAGACGGAATGGAATATTTGAATACTGACAGTGAAAATATCCCAAGGTCACAGTCCAGGGAATTTAGGTCCTGTCTGCTCAGGGAAGACGGACAGGAAGCCTCACTAGAGGCATCTCAGGTATTCCCTAAGGCCACCAATCATTTGTGCCTGTTTTATAAACAACAGATTCAGAAGGAGAAAAGCAGTTAATGAACTAGTGCTGCAGGTGAATGTTTCAGGACAAGAGCTCCTAAGTATGAACTCTGCTTAGTAGCCCAAAGCACTTGGAGCCATGCGCATGAGAGGTGCTGACTCAGCAGCACCCCTAGGCTACAGCAAAAACCAGGCTTACATAAAGCAGCACCATCAACCCTTACCTATAAAGGCATTGCTAGAATGATAAGCACCTCAGAGACCTAGGCCCCAAAACCAGCAAAAAATTTACTTCCTTGGTTGTTGTCTTTCCCACAGTACTCTGGTAGAGTGCGAGAATTAGCAAGCAGATCAGAGCCACATTCCAGCTGGAACAAAATCTAATCTGCAACAGCAATCCAGAGCACATAGTTCAGGAGTCAGTGTGAGAAATTCTGCCACGAACAGTAACCAACCAAACAGCTCCTGGAAGGTGCTTTTCCCCAACTGCAACTGCTGGCACGGTTGGTTTGTACTGAGAACAGCAATACGTGGGATTTGGGGCATTTGTAACAACGGAATTTCCAAAAGCAGTCTGCACTGGCATCTATCTCTTTCTGTTCAATTAACCAATAGTAACATTGACCCAAAGGAATTGCCCTCAACTACGTCAACTGTACTAAAAATTATGTTTCTACAATAATTGCATGATCATTTACCTGACCTTTCACTAAGTTTCTACAGAAGAAGTGTTTTGTGCACATTTAAGGCCGGTTAGTTAGTATTCCTAGTGGAGATGGAAGAATTAAATGTGATCGCTTCCCCAATTCCTTCCCAATTGTTTTGCAGACTCCACTGGTCACCAGTAACCACTTGGAGCCAAATAGCCACGGTTCCAGTCTTACGTCCCAGGGACAAGTTTCACAGGACTATTTGGGAAAGTCAGGTGTCAGAGCAAAGCCCTCAGTGCTGCTGCTAAAGAGGTCTAGTGAACACCCAGCTTCTGCGCACGGCTTCTCAATAAGCTGCCATCTGCTTCACTGAGGGCCCAGGTTCTGCTTGAACAGCATTACAGAAAACCAACCACCGTGACATTCCACAGAGTTTTGCTTGGCTGGACCAAAAACCTCTTCAAAACACAGCTGCCCACACAAAAAAGACATTGGACCCTCAGATCACTAGGACCCATCACCTACACAACAGGCCCAAGGAAATGCTGTCCTGAATCAGAGTGCTGTTCCCAGCAGTACCAGCACATCCAACCTACCACACACCTGGAGCTCTCTGACAGCAAGGGGTGTGCTGTTCAGATGGTCCCAAGAAGCAGTAGCTGGCAAAATAAAAACCTTTCAGCATAAGGTACTGTTCATTTAAGGTCCAGCCCCCTGTTCAAATGCTTCACCACCCAACCAGGGAATTAATTCCCCCCTTCCATCTAGCTGGGATATTCCATTGTTCCAATTTGTTCCTGTCACAGTGCACCTCCAGGAGCATTTGGCTCTGCCTTCTCTCACCCTTCCATTTAGCATCTGCAGACACCAGCAACATCTCTCACTCTACATCTCTAAGGTCCCAGATTCCCTCAGGAGCACCCACACTCTGCTTCAGGTGTGCTTCAGCCCTCCTGGACTGAACCACCGCAGAGCCTCCAGCCTCCATCCCCACCCTCTGCATTTGCACACTCTCGTACTGTTGTGTCACCACAGTGAACAGAAGCTCCTGGCAGAGGCCTATGGCTGCCTGTCTGCTCCAGCTTCCCAGGCTCGTGCAGATGACAGAGATAACAAGAGGGTTACCAGGACAGCTCAGTCTTTTTGCAGTGCTGCTCACTACATGGATTTCTGCAAAGTCCCAGGACTGCCTTTTCCCTCCTTCCCTCAGAAAATCAAGCCACAGAGAAATGGCTGGGGATGTGGGGGAGGCAGGGGGGGAGCAAAAAGCTGCCGTGTGGTGGTTTGAAATGAGCAAGATGTTAACTAATTTTACTTTTAATCTTCCCTTTTGCTGCAAAGTGAGCCATTCAGGCATCACATCTTCTGCATTTTCCTTGCCTCTTTCAGAGAAGCATATTGGGGCAGAACTTGCCAGCTGTCTGCCTCCTTCGCCTTCTGCTACCATTATCCTGAGGTACCACCCCACCTTCTGGCCCTCCAGCTTGTGGGGGGGGTGGGGAAAAGAAGAGGAGGGGAGGGAGGACGGGGAACACAGTTACTCTTACAACACATCCATGGTGGGGAAACCAGAATGAACCAGAAAAATACTCCAATAGGATATGGCATAGATGGAGAGCTCTGATTTCTCCAAGCAGAGTTTACACCTGCCTCCATCCATCCCCGCACAGCGAGAGCCCTGCACTGCAGTTTCACTGTCACTGCCTTGCAACTTCATTAACCCTTCCCCATTAAATGCTCCAGTCAGACACAGAGCGCGCTGCCCCTGCCCCCACCATGGGAGGAATATTCTGATGCCCACGCTCAGCCAAAGCAGTGACTCAAGGTGGGATGATGCATTTCACCGCTTGTGGGCTCTGAGCACATCCAGCAGCCTGGCAATCCCAGCCCAAATGCCTCGTGCTGCCTGCAAGTAGGTGTAGCTGTTTGCAAAATACACAGCACACAGAGCCTGTGTGTGGCAACAGCTCCACAGCCACAGATGGATTTGAAGGATGTGGAGCATGAGCACATCACAGAAATCTAGAATTTTTTCTGTATCACTCTACACATTAAGAAGCATGGGAAAAAAAAAAGGAAACAAAAGAGCATTTCTATTTACCCACATGCTCAAATATTCCACTCTGGTTTGTTTGTTTGTTTGTTTTAATTTAATCAAACCCTGCAAATCTAGTGTTTCACCTCTGCCTGTTTTAACCATTTTGGAGCTACAAGTAAACTGCACTTTAACCACCACCGGTCATGTCCCAGCGGCATAAATGGGCAGACTATTTCTAGCAGTAGAACTGCACCAAATCAGATTTTCTGCCCAATCAGGCAGTTAACCTTCAGAGAAATCCAAAATGCTTCATAAATAAATTACAAGTTTAGAAACAGGGGTTGTGTGCTTTCCCCGAAGTTCATTTGCTCCTCGGCTTTCTCTTGTCACACACCCAGCACTTATCCAGAACCAACACAGTAAATGGAGATTACTCCATAGATTACTTATGCAGTCAAAGACATCATGTAGGCTTTTGTCTTCTGCTGCTGCTGTTTTTCATACATCCCCTTCTGCCTCCATTCTCCTTGTCTAACCCAAAGTGCCTCGTCCCACCCAAAGCTCCCTGGCTGCTGTGTTGTTCTCAGCTGGACACACTGTATGGCCACCAACAGTCTCACCTGACCCAACAAGCTACTCACACCTCTAAGGACACCACCTCACTAAAGTGCTCTATGGCTTCCAGAACTGAGCATTAGTTAGACCTGCCACAATTTATCTACTCAATGTCATCTAAATCAGGTTTAAAACTTACAGGGGGAAAAAAAAAAAACAAAAAACAAAACAAAACAAAACAAAAAAAAAAAACCAAAAAACCCCAACAACACACTAACAAGATCACACAGTTGTAATGTAGAATTCTCATCAAAATTAACAAGGTCATCACACACTGGGGTAATTCTATTCCTTCTGGAAGAAACTGGGCTCTGGAATTCAAGTTCTGAAGTCTTCCTTGATAAAGAATCAGCCTCTCCCATACATCAAGCATCTAGCAAATGCCAAGCATGATTTCTGCTGACCAACACAAGCTTTCCAGCCAGAATTAGCAACCATCTCCAAAACTTCCTTAGTGACAAAGAATGCTTCAAATAAGACTAATAAATCCAAAGAATTACAGCTGAAAGGAAGCTCCAGAGACCTTTCAGCCCACCCTTCTTCAAAGCAGAATTTTCTGCACTTTTAGCTCCTTCTGACATGAGGTGGTTCCACATATCTCAAAAGAACTTCTACAGCTTCAGTATTTTGCATTAGCTTCTGCCGTCAGCTTTGGAAAATCTGGGTACGTGCCAATATCAGCAGGGGAAAAGTCCTGTTTTTCCACCCACTCCAGCTAAGGGAAGGAGTCTGAACAAAAACTGAGAAACAAACCAACCCATCAGGATCCGAAATATTACACATTCTAGACTGCAACTGCTAGGCAAGCTGTAACATCAAACACATCCCAGCAGCCATAAAAAAAAGCCTTCTAAGAGTCCACTGCACCTTATACAAGCAACTCATACCTCACTGAATACATGCGCTTTCCAAACTAGGTATTTGTTAGTTCACAAGTAGTGATAGCTGTCATAAGGTATCACCCGTGCTTAGCAGTGACCAGTGGTGTCATGACAGTGCTGAAAACTAGAAATCTTGCCCAAATTAACAGCCTGAAATAAACAGGGTACCACAGAACCACAAAGCAGCAGTCAGAGAAGCAGGTCCTTTGTACCGGGGCTGAACTGGACCACCACCCATTACCCCTGACTGATGGGCAGACAAAGCCCTCACCCTTTCCCTCAGCACTGCTCTCTGCTTTGAAATCCACTCTTGAAACAATCTGGCACTGCAAAATAAATGAACTACTATTCTAGTGAGCAGAACCCAGAATTTACACATGGCCATGTTTTAAGTACAGGCTCTGTCTTGTCCGCTGACTACATTGTGCCTTTCTTGTGCGCCTGGTATTTTTTTAACTGCTTAGCCATTTAGAAAACACACAGGGGCTCCTTTAATATCAGTCTTCCCTAAATATCACCAGAAGACAACACCACAAAACTACACACAACACACAACTCCACAGGAACATTCTAGTTTTTTACACACCTTCCCAGACACTCACACATCTGCTTGCTTTCATGGATGATAATGCCACTGAAATCCATGAGGTGGCACCTATTTATACCAATGGATAGCTTGAGTAATGACTAAGTATAGGTTTCCAGAGCTGCAGAACAGACTCTTTTTATGCCCTGTGTATTCCAGGTACAAAGAGGGCACAAGTGGCCAGCCCTGCTTGCACATTTTTCTTCACATTAGTGTTTCTAAGCAGCCCAAGCATATGACTGCAGACACACAGGACACCGCAGGTCAGGCAGCAATGTGCCAGGAGTAGAACACACCTCAGGTGTCTGACATGCACAAACAGGTGACCATTCCCCACACCTGGCCCAAGAGCTCCCCCTTCTCTCCAGCTGCAGACACAAACAGCTGCTGAGTTTCCCCAGTGTGCAGACAAGACTGAGACAGACACTCGCTCCCCTGCCAGGCAGGCAGTCATAACCTCTGCAGCCATCCTGCACTCGCAATAGCAGCAATATTAGCAAAAATAGCTACATAGAAAATACAGGGTGCTAGGTCAGTGAGAACACAACAGAATAGTCATCCCTCTTGCTTGAGCCTTTTTTCTACTCTTCCATGCAGGTTCTGCCCTTGGCATTTTTTATTTTTCAAACAGCTTATTTTTTTCTCCAGCCGTTTGAGAACAGAAATGCTTTGAACGCTTCACTTCCAAGGCCCTTTATTCTTAACTGCTATTAAGCAAAGCAACCCAGGAGACATTTCTTGCACACAGCGAGTTCTGCAAACAAGAACTGAAGGGTTAGAACTGGCCTGGCTGTGAGGAAAACACTGCTGATGCTAAAGGGGACTGACAACCTTTGGGGTTCCTCTCTAGATATTCTGATGACAAACTCTTAAGAGCAGACAACACAAAATCTTTTTTATGCTGTTAAAATTGGGCTCCCAGCAATGAGAAAAATTAAGGACTCTTCATTTCCACTGCAGCAAAAAGCGTCCAGTTTAGAGTGCCTGCACAGGGTTTAGGAGTTTCACATCCAGACTCCGCTATTTAAAAACCTGCCTTGTATTTTTCACAGAAAAACCACCATCTGTTTATACATTAACAGAACCTATTTCAGCATGACATACTGTCCCCACCTGAATTCAGTCCTGATCTTCTTATTATAACTCCAATTTGGTTTCTGAAATAACATGTTCATTCCCAACTGCACCAGCACTCACCAGAAGCTTCTGTACAAGTCAACATATCTCACAGACCTTGGGCACCTCATTTGCATACGGAAACACAGGACTGGAAGGCAATCCCTGAAAAGGCATCTAAAATGACAGAAGGATTTTCACTTATGCTTATGAACCGATTTTCAGAAGTGACTACCCATTCCAGGTGTTTCAGTTTCTCCATTTTTCTCTCTAGATAAATATTTAAGGAGCTGGATTTCAAGGCACTACACTTTAAATCTGTTCTCCCCAGGATGGAATTGCAGCACTTGGTATTTCAGGAAAAACCTGACTAACAAAGAGACTCAATTTCTTGTGAATTAATGATGCTCTGGAGAAAAATAAGTAATCATCCAGATTTGAAGCTGCCTGGTTCACATGGCAGAAACATCAACTGCAAGCTGCATAAGTAACTTGAAGACTTTATATTGCAAGGGAACAAGTTTAGCTGTGGAAAAGGCCACCCTCAAACTCAGCACACAGAAAAAAACACAGGGAAGCCCCTGTGACATACCACAGCCCATGCCTTGCTACTGTCCATAGAAACTCCATTCACTTTATACCTGAAGCACCGCTGAACAGAAAATTACAATGATAGAATAGCACAAACCAGACTTTTCTAAATGCTGCCACCTCTTTACTTTCTTATTTGTCTCCACCGCACTGCCTTGCAGGCTCCCCTTTAATGTCTGTGCAAGAGTTATTAAATAAATGACTGTGTGCAGTGGCAGTGGCCCATGACACGCAGCCACTCCGCACTCCCAATGTAAATGCAGCGGGATGGATGAAGCTGTCATGCTGCATCCTCAGAAGGGTATTTGTTAGCCTCATTTTGCTGCTGTCATGGGCTGTAGATGTTACTCCAGCCTACCCTCATGCCAACAAGAGTTCGGAAGGCACTGCAGGAAAAACTCACTGGGGAAAGCAGCACAGAAAGTGCTCAGCTTCTCTATACAGCTTTCAGAAGAAAACAAAGACATTTTATTACAATGTAGAGCAAATGAAGGTTTCTCATGCTAGGTTTTGAGGCTGAATTTCCAAGTGCTTTTGCAGTTCCATAATAGAGTTCTCAACATCACCTGCTCCAGTGCACCTCCAATCCATACTGGTTGTGGATAAAACTAGCATATGAAGGACAGAGGGTATGAATAGCTACCCCCTAAATGACACCAAGAATGAAAGTGAAGTGCAGCTCAAGAGAGGCTAAGGTGGCTAAGCACCTCCATGCTAGCACCACAGAGCACAGGGACCCATCTGCTATCCACCTTCAGTCAGCTGCTGGACTTTCCATCAGTTCATCCCAGCCATGATTTCCGAGGCAGATACTTGCATACTCTAAATGGCTGTGATGCAACCAAAGTTACTTAAGGACACCTACTAGAAGCTGGCAGCTTTTGACAGGGTAACACAGATAGGACTCAAGTGTCTCTGAGAGAAGCCAGGATTACTCACTTTATTTCTCCTTGTAATTCAATCCTCACAGAATACCGACTTTTACACATCCCACATCCCCCAGTCTGACCCAGTCAGCAGTGCCCTAATGATCCACACACAGACACACACAACCACACCACCATACACACGCACACACACACACACACACATCTACAAATTAAAAAAGCCAAAATAACTTTGGCACAACACAAAGAGGTGGTTGTCAACAAAAACAGATGGTCAAAGAATTGGGCAAACACTCAGAGTTCCAGAAATGAAGCTTTTGCTTTCATTCTAAATGCCACACTTCCTTACCCAGCTCCAGACAAGAGGATATATGGAGCCAGTCACAAGCTCGCTTCCTGCCAGGCTTCTCTGTTTTCATGACAAAATTAAGAGTCCACAGATGGAATAACTCAAAGCTAATTTTTACACAGGTTGGTTTTCCCTCTCTCCCTCCTCCCCATGATTCCAAACAACAAGAATAACATATTGTACGAAATTAGAGAAACAACTACAAGGAGGGGGGAGTAAAGTTGCAGTGAGGTCATTTTGTTGCTATGACTTCAGTATGAAGGGAGTTCTATTTAAATTGAGAAATTATTTGTTTCGCACTGTGCCTCAGGAAGTCTGCTTCGGCTAAAAGCCTGACAGTATCACACTCCACCATTTCAAGTTCTTGTATTTATTTCCTCCCAGAAACTCAAGGCAACTATCTAATACTTGCTCTGGCCTGTGATCCTTCTGCCACCAACTTACAACAGTCCAAACTTTCTCCCAGCTCCCTTACTCTCACTGTTTCCGCTCCTCTCCCAACTCCAGTGGAAGCTGGATTCCCACTCCCATTGAATTCAACAGAGCCCAGTGGAAAGCAGACCAGGTAAATCCTAGCAGATGCCTAGATGATGCCTTGCTCACAGCACAGTATATCCCGGGTACTTGCTGGACACCCTTCCGCAACTGTGGATACAGGGAACCAAGAAGGAAAACAAACACAGTACTAAGAAGGAGGAATACCTAGTAAAGAATGTGTTCATCCTTACCTCTTAAATAAGTAAAGTTCAGAGAGACCCCAGCAGTATATTGAATTATTTTTCATTTCTTTCAAATGGGCATTCCCAAGCACTCGGCCAGCACCACAGGTGTTCAAATCTGTGGGCTGCATTAAGGATGACCACCTCCAAGAGCTGCCACTTGCCAACCAGCACCGCCCTAACAGGCTTTGCTTAACAGCAGAAGAAAAACAACTGTACTGAAGTGCATTTAAAAATTTAGGTAAAACACGGCTTTGCCGGGACATAGAAAAATGCAACATTTTTAACCTGAACACCCAAAGCTTTGAGCAGAAAGGGAACGTCACCGGCCTGTTTAATGGTAACAATTTCCTGGGTGTCAATTTGGTACAAATCCAACATCATTTATAGAAGCTCTGCCCAAATGTTTCATTTTCAAACTGTAATTTTTTTTTTCAGACTGAAATACTACATCCCAGTGCTGACACTGGAAACAGCCCACATAAAGGGCCAGCAGCTGCCATGAATTCTAGTACGAGTTACTTGCAACGGATTGATACCAACATTTAAAGCAGCTGAAGAACAACAGTCTATCAGGAGACTTGGCCACCTTCCCTCCAGGCTTTTGTCAGAACTGACTGCACCGTGTGGATGCAGCAATACATTTCCATTTACCTTTTCCAAGGTGCTCCAGCTGGAAACCACCATCCAGCACATGGCTCTGTGCAGTTCACAAGCCCAAGCAGAAGCACTAAGACAGCAACAATTTCCCCTCCAGTGTGAGGAAACTGACTTGGTGGAGACTTTTCTGGCTCTTAAACACTGGATTCAATCCCTTTTTCTCTATGTTAGAGAGAATTTGCACATACTCCCTCCTCCCCAGCACACAGCCATTAGAAAGAGCCAGTTTGCCTACACACATCCATTATCTGGATTTTCCCTCCATAAAGCTCCCATTACGGACCGAGCTGAGTGCTCATTAGCCACAGCCGACACTACAAACGGCCGAGGTCAGCTGACTGAGAGACTGACCTTTCTGAATATCATGCCTCCAAAATAAACTGCACCATCCACACCGTTTGATGTCCTGGTTAATTGCAACCTCTTTTTCCTGCATTTTGTCAAACACAGTAAATGTCATGGCAAATTTTAAGTGACAAGAACTTGGAAGACACATTTAATTTCCCAGTGGCATGCAACAAACTAATCCAGTTTGCAGTACGCTTGTTAGAGCGCATCTCAAAGGTCCAATGCATAACAAGAGTCTGAGGAACATTCATGTACAGATTAGCTCCTGCCCTCTGACCTCAGTGGGAGCTTAATTTACAATGATGCAAACTCAGCTCCACAGAGCTCCGAAGACAATTGTGGGGAGCAGGAAACTCCTGACCAATACATGGACTCTGTTGAAGCATGGCTGCTTTACCTCACCACAGAGCACACGGGCAATCTAAGGATGGGCCAGATCAGACCCTTCAGGCCACACTGTATCTGCCTGTGAGGTGCACAGAGGCTGACACATGCTATGGCTTGGGCATATTCAGACACAGCTCAAGAGTTCTGACCCTCACCTTTTTTTCCCCGATCTAAGTAACTTCCAGGTATATAAGTTACAGAAAAGTAACCCCAGATATTGACATGGATTAGAACTCCTATGCTGAATCTCACATTTTGTGCCTCTAGGAAACATTGGAGCTGCTGAAGGACCTTTCTTTATTGAACATGTCTTGTACTAAACCTTCTCTCTTCTATCTTCGAAGGAGAATTCATCTCCTTCCAAACCCACTACACCTGTCACAGTCCATAGCAGCTAAAAAATATCCATAGGAAAACAATCTCAGCCCAAAAGATGATATTTAGGCAACTGCTTTTTTTCTATTTCATTAGGTATTTTCCCCACTTTGTAACTTCTACACAACCTTGGTCAGCTCCCTCTTGAAGCTCTCCATAATTTGCAACACCCTCACTTTCAGTATATATAGCTACTTACATAAGCATACACTCAAATGCCAGAGGCAAGTTTTAGGATTAGCTGACTGCTCTTAATATGTTAAATCCCAGTGTACCTTTGTAACACAGAGATCTTCAGATGGAAGAGAAAAAAAAAAAAAAATCCCAAACGTCCTTAACAACATTAAACATATTTTAGGCAAGCATTACCACAGGCACCTTTTCACAGTCTCAGATGACAGAAAATATGACTCCACATCCATGATAAATTGTCTCCTTACTGGATTTAATGCCTGTTACTTAAGATGCTGTTTTCTTTCCTGCTGGCTGCATGATACAAAACCATCACGTGCCCTTTGGCTGGCTTGACAGCACCACAGGGGCAGGGCGCACACAAGGTTTCACAAAGGACAGACCACGTCCTATTCTCGGTACAAAAGTCTCACTTAGACATGAGAGAAGTTATGACAACTAACAATGGCAGCTCATGCAGACCAACCCAAGACTGCCCATGGCTTCCTCACCTTCCCACAGCCATGATTAGTGCAGGCTGCTCCTCAGAGACTGCCAGGGTCTAAACAAGTGTTAGGGTAACAAGGAACAAACAAAGCTGCAGCCATTACACTCACACAATCCACCGAGAGCACTTGATGTGTATGACAGAAGAGGACTTTATGGACAGACCCGTCCACACTTACTCCTCTGAAGCTCACAGGGCTACAGACCACTTATTCTAGAGAAAAGGCAGCTCATAGCAGAAAGGTGAGCAGTGAAAGACCACTGCAAAGCTGGGGACAAAGCCATAACCACAATGTAAGAACATCTTGAATCAAGCTTTTCAGAGTCATTTAGGGAATCAAAACATGACACATTTCATTCATGACTAGCTCTGATACATTTATGAACTTTTGCATACTCCCAGAGTCATCCACTAACTCCACTACCCTGCTTTGCCTCGCAGAGGCGACCTTGATTTACCACTGCCATGGGTCCAGGATCCTTCAAAGTCAGGGGAAAAGTCCGCTGCCCCCCTTCTCTAAAGCCCAAAGACCAGAGAGCTTCCTCTGCTTGCTTTCAACAACCAGTGAGCTAAGAGAATTTAGCTAAGTCAGTAAGAAGTCATGGATGTACTTGTAAGAATTCTAAGCTCCCTTTGTTTTACATCATTTCTGCAGTAGCTTCTTTGAGAAGAACATGTGCTGCAGCTCACACCTAAGAACCATCCAGCCCAGCACACTCTGACAGAGGCCAGCAGCATGAACCTTGTCAAGGGTCACAAAATAAAGCAGGCCCATGAGGACACTCATTCAGGACACAGGCCCGGTCCCTAACAATGTGCAGCTCTGGGACTAGCCGAGCTCAGGATGGCTTTTCCGTGTTTAATAATTCTCAGTGGGCTTCTGTTCCAGGCACTCATCCAGACTTCACCCCTGCCTGACAAGCCATCACTCAGCCAAGTCAGATCTGTCTGCAAACCTGCACTTGGCTCTCTGGAGCCCTCCGGGCTGGCCTTACTGCCCAGCCACACCTTCATCTGCAGCACACAAAATCATCTGCACAAGTCAGCACAGACAGCTCATCCAAGGACCCTCTGCCACCAAAACAAAGGTCCCTGTCCCCTCCACATGCAGGAGACAGACAGCAGACGTGTGACAGAGAATCCTTCAGTCTTAGGCACAGTTCTGTCACACATTTGGAACCTGCCATGGGAAGATTCTGACGCAACATGAGTAAGGCAATACCCAGCACTGTTCCCAACTGTGCTGTCTCACAGGCATCTTAGCTCCTCACCCAAACTTTTCTGACAAACCTCCTTCTCATTCCTACCCTCACAACTTCGTCCATCTCTCTTCACAGAGCAGTATCTGAAGAGTTCAACTCCCATAGGAGCTCTCCAGATTTCAGCATCTTTGTTGCTTTGCAAGATAAAAAGCGAACAGCAAAAGAAATGGGGAGGAGGAGGAGGGCATGTCCAAATCCTCACTGCAAGGTCAGGCACTAATACACCATCAAACTGGTAACAAAGAAACTCACAGTTAACGTGTCCCTTGGGTGACATCATGTACATTCCCTTACATCCCCTCTCCTTCCCCCATCTGTCCCTTTGTCTCTGCACTGACTCCTGACAGGCCAGACCGACTGAGACACATCTGACAAGGTCTGCCCAATGAGGAATGCTGCACGGGAATTGGGTAAACATCCAGTGGACACCCTACTGACCCTTCCCCTTTCTCCTTCCCTCCACCTCCACTTGGAAATGGATTCCATCTTTACCCTGCTCAGTAAGCGACCCGCACTGGTTGCATCCTTTGTCTGGGCAGCTTAATTACTAACTCCAGGCATTTGGTAGCTGGTCCATTTCCTTTCCCATAGGAAAGGAGGACCCTGCCACATAACCAAAGACGCTGCTCACAGTGCTAGAGCCTGCTTAGCCAGCAGGTAGCCTTCCTGCCCAGGCACCAGGACCAACACTCCCCAACCACCAGCCGCTGCTCACTCCAACTCTTTCAAGCACTCTCTGCAACCCAATTATCCAAAAGCAGCGGGAGGCAACTGAACAGCTTGAAACCTCTGCTCAGACACTTGGCTTGGGATGGAGACTGGCTTTTAGCACCAGCACCTGAATACATGATCTTGAGCCTCCTGTCTTTCCACACCTTCACCACCCAGCACATCCAGTGCACACCTACCTACAAGCCAGGGCCCTCCCAAGGAAGCCTGGAAGCTCCACATTTTGCATGGCATTAAGACCGCCTCTGGCCCACAACAGAGGAACCCTGCTCAGGTGTGATTTACTCAAGTCACTGACCACAGAGGAAGAAAGAATGCCCATACCCTGAAAGAGCAAGTAGTCTATTTCAGCTCCTCCATCACACTTCTTCTCTAGGACACCAATAATTAATATTCTTAAGTTCTACCGATATAATTTAAAACAAGTCCCTTGGAAATATTTCACTTGTTCACTCATTCTTAGGAGGCAACTTTCAGGATCACAAACTCGTGTACTACACAAAAAATTTTAATAAAACACAGAGTCTGTAAAACAGACAAAATGGACTAGGCTACACTGCTCCAGGAGTGTAAGAGCCTCAAGCGCTAAAGATACATTAGCTAGAGTCCTTAGCTCTGTCCTTCCGTCCCTTACAACCTTTTCCCTGGCATTTACCTGCGTCCTCCATTCAGACTGCAGGCTCTGCTGCACAAGCTTGCCTTGCACTCTCATTTCCTCCAACATACAGTATGAGTGGCCTGGGCTCCGACCGCAGAACACGCACGTCAATCAATTCACCCTATGCAGACTCCCACTTTCACCTACACATTCCCAACAACCTCTTCAGCCACGGCACATTCCAGCAGTTTGCTGCTACAGCAAGAAACTCTCCAGTCTCTGAGAAGCAGCCTAACAGAACACAATTCTCTTCATCTCCAGCCATCAAGTTTGCTCAGACATAATTTATTTTAAGTCTGCTTGCTTCATTCTGCCTCAGGCCCAGATCACATCAAGCAGACCAACCCCAACCAGAAGAACGAGCCCTCTAAAAGCCTCAATTAGTCAAGCAGAGGCTTCTGTATGACTGAGGAAGCCTCTCTAATGAGAGCTTTCCTTCCAGCTCTTTGATTAAGCGTAGTGGCCAGAACAGCAAAAGTGACAGAAATGTTCACTGGGGGCCTCACATTTAGCCTTTGTAGGCAGCCAAGCCAACAGCAGCTGACAGAGTTTGTGAGCGCACACACTCCATGACTGAGTGAGCACCCTGGGAACGGGCAGGCAGAGCTCTGCACCACAGCGCTGCCCATTTCTTACAGCAGTTACCCCAAAAACACTGCATGCACAGTCCATTGAGCTTTGAGCTCTGTGTGTCACGGATAGTTTATCTGGAAAATGGGAGCAGGACAAAACTGCAGAGGTTTCCTTCGCTAGCAGGAGCAAAGATGGGAAGGGGAAAGATGTACGCAGAGTAAGGAAAATATCATAACAAAAGTAAAAATGACAAATGAAATACAACTTAGTGAAAGCTCAGCTCTTTACCACAGGACTTTCATGAGTCAGTATCAAGGGCAGCAGGGGCAAATTCATACTGTGCAGGTTCTGAGACCCACGAGTGGGAGGTTCCTTCATACTGAGACAAATCATAACAGCTCTCCTGGAAGAGAGAAGTGGTGGATGCCAGGGACTCTCTATAGCTCTAGGAATTCCCTTTAAACACCCTAGTGCCATGGCAAATGCAGCACTGGACATTGCTTTTGAGTTGAGGCAGTCAGTGGGACATACTGGACACCCAGCTGTCTCTTCTTAAAACAGCCACAAAAAGGCCGCCAGCCTTTATTTCACATTTCTCCACAGACATCAATGAGTTCTCCCACACTTGAGCTGTACAGAGCAGCACCACTAAGCACTGCCCCTTGGAACATGTGCCTCCTAATGAATCCAAACTTCAGTACCTCATCCAGCAGAGGCACGAACAATTTAGTTATTCAAGGGAAACATCATTAACAGCTTCCTTTTTCACCAAGCTTCCGGAAGCCAGAGTCCACTAAAATCCATGTAAAGCATAAGGTTTATCCATAATGTCCTGCAGACAAGCACTGCTACACTTCCCTTTGGAAGCTGTGGCTACGTGCAGCAGCCAGAACCAGATGTAGTCAGGCAAGTTGCAAAGAGCTAAATGTTCACTGCCAACAGCCACTCCTGTTTCCTTTCAACCATTGATAGCCAGAGGGTCAGCATGTACATCCTGCACCTTTAGAGATGGTCTTAAATCTAACATTTTTGCTGCCTTTGTCCTGTCAGACAGGATAGTTTTTTAAGTCATCGACTGCTGTATATTACATATAATTGAAAAAATTATTTCAGATAGCTATTACAATGCTCCAGTGACATTTCTTTCACTTGAACAGCACTATCTGTAATAGCATCCATCCTCCTCAGGATTTGGTGCTGTAGATGTTGTCCTACCCAAACAAATTTCCACAGCGATTGGCAATCCATCCTGCCTTTATTTCCCCATCAAACATTACCTAAGGAAGTAAAACTTGCCTTCTTTTAAGGCTCTTAAGTCTTCCCTACAGTTAGTTTACATATGTTAAAAGATAGATCAGCTCTTTGTTCTCAGGGAAAACAGCCACCTCATGCTTTCCTGAGATTACCATACAGATTGCTCATAGAGGGACTAATACGATTTTCCTTATTTAGATGCCAACAGCTGTTTAATATCACATGTTCTGTTTAGCCTGGTTTGTGTCAAGCTTGAGGTGTCAAAAGCAGACAGGCTCGCCACAGAAACAAAAGCACAGAGCTCATCCCCAGACCACTGCTTGCAATAGGTGGGCCAGAGCAAGTTAAGACATGAATAAACAAGAACACTCTAACTTTTGGCTAGGAGCTCCTATGGGAACCAAGGCAACAGAGGAGGGTTTCAATCCACAAGGCTTGGCCTTGCTGGGAACACTGGCTAGCCTGTCTTCGGGAGAGCTCAGGCAAGGCCAGCTGGCCAGAAGACAACCCAGCAAGGGTCACAACTTTGCAAAACCATCAAGGAGCTCCTGCAGCTTGTCCCAGAGGTGGCTGGAATCCAGTGAACTGGCACCGCCTTACATGTCTAAAAGAAAGCTGGAGAACAGACTTAGGGTCAAACATCAGCCCTTAAGCCTGTACGAAGCTAACAAGGTTAAACAGTGTCCTGAATCATCACAGAGGAAATCAAGCTCCCCTTTCCTCAGCCTCAAAATTTGTGACCAGAGACATAAAGTTATTTGCCAAGTGATACCAGATGTGTTTAAGCCAACTCCACTCCCTTGGGAAAAGACTCCCCAGCACAAAGCTCACAGATCAGCACAAATTTAAAACAAAACAACTCTGTAGGTTTGAACAGCCAAGAAAAGCATCTAGAACTTGAAAAAAAAGGAAAAGTAACTGTTTAGGGAACATTTATACTCCATTGGTCTCATGTGCGAGCTAGCTAACATCCCACCTCCCAAACAGCAATGTCTTCCCTTGCCTCTCATTTCTCATGTCTGCGTGCTCAGATAGCAGAGACATTAGTCAGAAAAAGGCCCCTTTGTACCACCATGATCTACCTTGGCTTGAGGCACTTCAGAACCCAGTCAAGCACCTGCTCAGATTAAAGCCAGTCCCAGAATACTTTTTTTCACCATGGCACACACTCTGCAACGCTGCAGGCACAATTCCTAGCAAGCTACAAGGTAAAGGCTCCTCTTGTCTCCCTAGCTCTTAAAGCCCAATAAAAATTATTTACAGCCTCTCCAGGCTATCTGGTTTAATCCTTTCCAGCTCACGTATGACACTTGCTGCGACACTATCAGGTTTCTTACGGTGCTCTGACTAGCAATCACATCTGTACCTGACTGCCAGGGGACACTCTTGGCTGAGCCAGCCACCCTGGTCTACACTGAGAGCTCTGAAATTTCTCAATTGAAACATTTGAAAGTTAATGAACCCTTCTAACACAAAGCTCCCACAGCTCAAGAGTTCTTTTATGAGCCCAGAACACGGTGGATGCAAAGGAAAACCGCATTTCAGGCAGACCTCTCTTTTCGAACACACGCAGGCATAAGGCCAAACTCTCAGGCACAGCAAATGGCAGTCAGGACCACCCACAGGATAGCTGGGTGGCTTGGCCACGGGATACTGCAGGCCACAGCCTGCTCGAAATAGGGCTGGTTATAATCACAGGCCCTCATTGGATGAACACGTGGCTTCTGTACACACCAAAGCACTCTTAACCCACTGAAAACAGTCAAGTCATCAACTCCCGGACGCTGTCCAAATGCGACACCAATACGAAAAACCTTTAAGAGTCAACTACAAACAAATGTCATTGTGGGGAAAAAAAAAGACAATCTTTTCAAAGCAATAATTTACTTACGTGCATCTTCATTTGAACTTCGGTTCATCTTTCAGGAACATCTTCCTGTTGTGTGGAACTTCAAGCAGTGGGATCTACAATCAGAGCCCACCCCCTGCACTCCACACAGTTCCACCTCAAGTGCCACATGACCATTTGTAAGCCCCCAAATCCAGCAGTACCCCAGCACACAGAGTCAGACACAGAGAAGTGTTGCCGTTTTTACAGGCATTGAACAGGTTCTGTAGAAGGCAAGAACGGGAGGCAGGACCAAGGAAACCCAGTGCCTCTGCCACAGCAGCACAATCTTCTTCCAGCTTCCACTCATGCTAGCTCACGTTCCTCTCTCCAGTGCTGCACACCTGCCCCCAATGAAACCATCAGGCCCGGGGATACTACTGCATTTAACAGGGAGCACTGGAATGGGGACAGACTGGTACACCCACACCCAAGTGCAGGGCAGACTAGGCTATCATTGCCATAGCAGAGAAAGGGACTTGGCTTTTGTCTTTCAGGTTTTGGGTCTCATTTTTTCCCCTTGTTTTTTAATTGCTAAGCCTGCAATTGGGGTTGAGCATGGGGAAGGGAACAGAATCTGGTGAACAGCTGGGGCCTATCACTTTTCATTGCAGGTCTTGGAGAGATGTGGTTGACAGAGTGATGCACAGAGGCTGTCCCAGTTAATGACTTCACCATTCTCCATCATTATCCCCATCATTAGGAAATTAGGAGGACAGAAGGTATTTACTGTAAACCTGCCACCTCCCAAGGAGAGATAAATAGAAACTGATAAATGGGATCTTCTGGTGCTGTTCGTCTATTAACCTTCTGCTTCCCAGTTTAGGCATATGCATGCTATCCTGCCATTAATATCCAGTAATTGGCATAGCAGTGGGCAACACGCTCCTACCTTGAGCGTCAAACATCTCCTGTGCTGCATGCGAGTGCACGGCCACGCACACCACAGCTCTGCGGCTGGGGAGGGGCTCCCATGCACTGCTCGCACCTCAGCCCTGGGGCTGAGCGAGCAGCCAGACCTGCTGGGTCTGAGCATCCGGCATGGATTTGATGGCACGAGATTTGGGAGGAGGAGAGGGCACTGTATGTGCATGACCTGCCCTGCATGGAACCAACAAACCAGCACACAGGGACATTGGCACCACCAGCTGAGCTGCTGTGTCTTCCGCCAGCCTACCTGGAAATACAGCTTACAGATGCGTCCAGGGATGAGAGTCCCGCCCACTGCAATCTCTCAGCATCCAGGAAAGAAGCATTTTCCTCACCATCTCAAAGCTATGTGTTCTGCAAGCTGCTGCTAAAAAAAAAAAGGTAAGCTTCTGTGAGCTTGGAATTGATGAAGTTGCCTTGCTGGTCAAAAGCCAACCAAGGTTTCAACAAACTGGACTGATACTTCTGCAGCTCCCTCCCCAAACGAAAGGCTCTTTGAACGTGCTGACTTGCTTTACCCCCACAGACTGAACCTCTTCAAAGGAACAAGTTCTCGGAGGGACAAACTGAGCCATTTCTTTCCAGCTCTGCAAGGCTGAAGCAAATCCGTACTCAGAGACCAGGATTCTATCCCAAAGGGAAGGCAGGCCCACTTGCAGGTCAGTCAAACAACTACAACTCTCTTAATGGTTTCTTCCACATAGAAGATTACACCAATGCTTCAGAAAAACCCAAACCCGCTGCTACTTTCCTGTACTACTTGACATCATGAACTGCTTTACTTACCCTACCTCTAGCATTTTCCTTTCAACCAGCATTCTAGTTCACAACTCACAGGGTGTACAGGTGACTACAGCTCAGACACACCAGCCAAGATTACAGCTGCATTTCTGATGAGGAACAATCACAACAACTTAACACAAGTCTAAAGACTCACACATTATTATGGCAATACTTATCAACATGTAACCTCTTCCAGAAGTTCAGGGCAAACAGAGGGCCTGTTCTTGCATGTACTAACCTGGCAAGCAGCTCATCTGGTCTGTGTTGGATGGATGGCTCTCATATCCCGGAAGGCAAGTACTGCAGGCAGGAGTTAGGCTTGCTCCTTCCATATGCACCCTCTTGCACACATCAACCCAGTGCAGGACACCAACATGACTGTGATGGCGAGTTCTAATGGGAACACCACTATTAATTCCCATCTGTCTAAGCAACTGGCAGTGTCCATCAATTACAGCAAGAGCCAACTAACAGTTGCAGCTGCAAAATAATAAAAGCAGAATTAACATTTCAAGTTCCTGTCATTCACCTGAATTTTTTACAGTTGTAATTAGCAAGCTGCAGAAGCTGTCAACAATCAACATCAGCCAATCTGTCTGCACCAGGAACCCGACTGCATGCCAGAAATTGTCTTCGACAGGTTTTTTTTCTCCCCTTGCTTCCCTCCATTAAAATTTTCCCTTCAAACCCCCCAAAAACTCTCATCTCTTTTACCACCAGTCACTGGAATTGAACATGTCAAAACAGTGAGAGACAGAATGACTGTCATTTAACCGATAAAGTCATAATTATTTCCTTGCTCCAAAGCTCTGTATCAAAACATGCTGCTGTCTCTCTCCCCCAAGGCCTCTGCTTCCCTGCCAGTAAAGAAGTAGTGCTGCAGCCCCTGCAGTGACTCCTACCGGAACCCAAACATTCCTTACGTGGAGAGACTGAGATAGTAAAAGAGCCTTTCCAGCTGAAGGCCTGCTCTTCGATGAGCAGGTGCAACTGTTTCCCAATCTTTAGCAGAAGAGCTTGTTACACACTTTACAACATCCCCCGGCTCTATTTACTCAGGATCACCCAAATGCCCAGTGCTCCCAGGCACTGAGTTTCTTTTTTCTGTTGTGCTACATCACACAAACAAGAAGCAAAACAAAAACTAACAAAAAATCAAAATGAAAGCAACAAACCCCAAACATTTGCTCCTTTCAGTCTCAGTCAGAAACCAATTCTTTCTAAAAACCTGAGAGCACGCAAAGCATCATCCTTGGAGACTACAAGCACCTTGAACCAGATGCTGTACTTTCAGGGTAAAGTTAAGTTCTGATGTTTGTTAGGGGTTTTTTGTAAGTTTCGTTTTTTTCTGGTGTTGGGTTTTGGTTTGTTTGGTTTTGTTTGTGGTTTTTTGTTTTTGTTTTTATTTATTTTTTTTTTTTTTTTTAAGTAAACCCCTCACATTTCTAAAGCTATTGATCCTCCCTAAAACCAAGTTGTGGCACAGGTAAGATACACGCAGTTATCAGTTAAGAGCCGGTTTTTAACCTCTGTATTCATAGCAGGCTGGACTACATTATACATACTGCAACAAACAGGGACAGCTGTAAATGGCCTGGGGTAGATGGCTCTCACAGGTGCATCCCTTCAGGTAATTGCTATTACCCGAAACCAGCGCAGCTGGGGGCGCTCTCACCCCCTGCAGCACCGCTGCGCTCACCTCCGACGTCGCCACTAAAGGCACCCAACTGCGGCACAGCCGTGGGCAATGTTTAAAACAAAATACTGCTTGGAAGAGAAGCTCTAGCAGTGCACTCCACAGGCACTCTGCCACCCAACCTCTATTTAATGCATTAATCCATCTACCAGCTGAGTAACCACAATGAAAGGAAAAAGCTACATCAAAAAACAATGAACGAAAAAAACCCCAAAAGCCTCAACAATTTGTACATTCGACAAGGAAAAAACGCATGAACCACTCCTTTTCTTCACAAAGCACTGCACAATAGGTTTCATGTACAACTCAAGAAGACAGTTGCAAACCTCGTAGACTTAATGTAGGATTAATGTGTTACTACACACGCTTGCTGAGTTACTATCACTAAGTTACCACTGTCCTAACAAACAATAACACTGGAATGGAATAGGACACAGGGCAGAAAACCCTTCCCCAGAACTCTTACACACATAATATTGATAAACTGAACAAATAATGAGAGACAAATTTAGTTAGCAACACGGAAATATCTGGAGAGCGCACCAGAGGAAAAGTTCCTTAGCACAAACCTCACTGACCCGAAAGCACAACAGGCAAATAGAAACAAAAAATGTACTACTCCAGAAAATGAGACTTAAACCTCTCAGCACAATATTGGGCAGAATTCACCTGCTTTGCAAATGACTCCACAGGACTTAAATCCCTTTTTTCCCAGCTAGACCGTGATATAGGCTTTGAGCGTGGGACAGAGCCTGCAACCCCTGCGCTGCCCTTTGGTCCCAAAGCTACCTGCTTCTTAACATATCAAAAACCTTTTTTCCTCAAACCCAGCCTAGGAGCCCGGGGGAAGCAGGAAGGGTACAGGACCATCACTTGGGCTTAAGTAACTGCGACCCGCACTCCCATCCCCAAGGCACTAGCATCCCAAGCCAGGCACCCCAAAGTGCCGCGAAGCAACCCCTTCTCGAGCAAATAAAGTCTTCCTACCGACAAAATCCATCCGGAGCCCCAGAGCTGACGGGACGTGAGGAACCGGCGCTTGCTGCCGCGCCCTGAGGGACGGGGCGGGACCAGACTTTCCCGCCGCGCACCTGAGGGGAGCCGCGCGCGCCTGAGGGCACGACTTTCCCGCCTCGCACCTGAGGGGAGCCGCGCGCGCCTGAGGGCACGACTTTCCCGCCTCGCACCTGAGGGGAGCCGCGCGCGCCTCGGGTCGAAGGGAGCACGCGCGGCCGCGCGAGAGCCCCGCGAGAGTCCCGCGAGAGCCGCGCGAGAGCGCCCCCAGTCACGAGCCTGGGGCGCCGGCCCCTGCCACGAGCCAGGGGTGGCGCCCCCTGCTGGCTACTCCCGGCACGAAAGGCGCCGCCCGCCAGGGCAAGGAACGTCAGGATAAAATCCTCAACGTTCTCCTCATCCTAACGCATGAGACCACAAACGAACTAGCGCACGACAGATTAATTCGGATCAATAAACCAAGTGAGGGCAGTACAAAAACTGACACAAGGGAAGCCTAAGGATGCCCTTAAGGTCTATGGCCTGGATCCACCAGTGGAATTAAATAGTGAGACATTACACATCAAGTAGAAGGAAGGCAGTCAGCAAGAAACTACTACGTATTTATCCAATATTCTTTTGGCTTCAGATGATGAAATTTAAAGTTGAGGAAATTCCCAGTACCTGCCAATCTTAAAATTTCACTAGTAAAAGAGAGTAGAACCATTGTAAAGGGGCATTTTTTTTTTCACAAACAGCATTTCAAGTGATTGAAACGTTCCTCCTCACACTGCTTATTAAAAAAAAGAGCACAAGGCATTTGTAAATTGAACCTGACAGTGCTGTAAACTGAAATTAAAGTAAGGAATATCAGGATCCAGGATAGGCTTCTGCTCCAGGAGCTGAACCAGCCTCTGGCTCTGTGCTTTGAGGACAAGCCGCTCGTGACAGGTTAGGCGGGACACGCTCCTGCCCTGAGGACACGGTGCTGCTGCCTTGCACTGTCCGTGCTGCCGGAGCCTCCAGCCCTGCGAGGTTCTGCGCTGGCCTTGGCCAAAAGCAGCCTCCCAAAAGGGTTCAGGAAAAGGACCGAGCAAGAAATACAATCATGGAATCACCAAATCACCAAGGGTGCAAGAGACCTGTAAGATCACCAAGTCCAGCCATCAACCCAGCACTGCCACTGTGACCCCTAAACCACTAAACGTCACCCAGTGCCAGGTCCAGATGCTTCTTGAACACCTCCAGGGATGGTGACTCCAGCACCTCTCTGGGCAACCTATTCCAGTATCTGAGCACCCTAAGAGTGAAAACATTTTTCTAATATCTAATCTGAATCTCACACAAACTGCTTCCACAGCAGAGGTCACCTCCCAAAGGCCAGCAGAGGCACACCAGGCTGACAGCAGCTTGCAGTTCCAGCTCATAAAGACATTTTCCAGAATGGCGCAGGGGCGCGCGGCCCTCGGACGAGCCGTGCCGGGTACCAGGGAGAGCCAAGTGCGGGCCCTCAGCCTGCGTGTGCCAGGTGCCAGTGGGCCCTGATGGGCCCAAGGTGCCGCTTCCGTGCCTGAAGCTGCTGGATCGGCACAGGGGCTCTGGAGCAGAACACTCTCAGGAGCTAGTGCAGATCCAAAACGCGTGAGAGGAGCAGATGACGGAGGTCAGGGTGTGCCCGGCTGTGCCGGCGCTGCAGCACGAGCCAAGCTGTCCAACTGACTGCAGGGCACCCGAGCCAGGCTGTCGCTCTGGCAGCAGCAGGGGTGCCATGGCTGATGGAAAAGGCGGACAGGAGCAGGAATGCCGGGACCAAGGGAGTCAAGGGAAGGGATGGACACAGGAGCACCGCATGCTGTGCAGGAGGTTTGTGTGAGGAATGTCATCAGCTCCACCAGCTATTTTCACTTCTAAATCCCTAATCTGAATCTTCTGTTTACACTCTTCTAATTAAGGGCGCATTCCCTCAAACACACTGTTTGTCATCTTGGCTTTTTGGTGCTCCCAAGTGCTTTCTCTTTAAAAAGCCCAAGGGAATCCCTGCAGGCTATCCGGGGAAAAGAGCAGCACAGGGAGCATCAATCGCAGGCTGGACAAAAACCTCCAAGCCTCACAGCAAAGCAACCCTCTCAGCTGAGGCATTTCTCTGAGCCTGCAGTCTCACCACAAAGGCTTAATTTCCATAGCTGGCATCATATCCTAATTGTGGAGATTATCTTTCCTTTGGGTTCACTGCAATGAAACAGGCTTAAATTTTAGCAGGAGATTTTTTTTCACCTTAAAATTATCCAGGATTTTCCCAAAATGACAGAAGTGACAGCATGAATTCCCTTTATTAAAATCATCAGAATTAGGATTGAGACTTGAGCACTAGTGCCATATGTAGTTTCAACTGTGCATTCCAGACATTCCAATGCCCACTGCCTAATACTGTCCAAATATTAAAAAAAAGAAAAAAAAAAAAAAATCATGATGTCAGTCTTACATGAATGAATATTTCAGTTAACCAACCATTTTGTTCTTTCTTTAATGCTAGAATTAAATAGTTATTCAAAATACCTTTGGAAAAATCATTAGAGTCTTGAAGTCCAGGGATTTGAACAGTCACAAGCTGTACAATCAAAAGGCTTCCTTTTGTACCTTACTTCCTTTGGCCAGCTGACAATCAGGCTTCCAGCTAACTTCCATCGTTCTCAGAGAAAAGGGGAGAAAGAGGGGTAGAGCCTGGTGCCCCACTGAACTGCACACCAAAACTGCTGTTCCATCAGCTGAGACAGCTGCAACCAGGATTTGGTCCTAAACATTTCTGGGAAACCATAAGGATTCTTAGATTTTTCCATCCCCCAGCAAAGTATTAGATTTTTTTTTTCTTTTCTTTCCATGTAATTAAATTCTCACCAGTCAAAGAGGGCACAAGAGCAATCTAAATAAGAACAATCCTCAGAAAGAGGATCTGTCTCATAGTCACTTTCTCCTGCACAGCAGCTGGGATTTAATTGGGTTATTGGAAAGTAAGCATACAAACTAGAGGAAATCACATTTCTGATCAAGCATTCAAAATTCATGTAAATAAGACAACAGTAAATATTTCACATGAAGCATAAACCAGTGCCAAGCCATTTCACAAAACAAAACAAACAAACAAACAAACAAAAAGGAAACTGAGCAAACCAGGTTGCTGTATCCTGGTCTCCTGCCTCAGATACTGTTTCAAGGGATGCTGCTCTTATAGTCACTGACCTCTTAAAAAAGGGCTTGGCCCTGGCTTTCACCGCTGAATATTATTTCTCTTGGGAATGAGTGATTATGACACTGAAGTGATGGGAAAAATACTTATGACTCAGGAGGGTGACTATGAGAGGCTTTGAAGCATTTTCCCCTTTTCAAACTCTTAAGTCCAGTGAAGGAAAACTGCAGACCAAGTCCCCTTAAACCCTATGAAGTCTGAAAGAATTGTTTTATCCTTTTCTACTCTGACCAACAGCAAACACACCATAAGGTGTTCAAGACCTACCCACCACCAAGTACTCATGGCTAATTTAAAAAAATCAAGGTGTGTTTAGAATTTTATTGTGACTGTGGAGTGTCTGGAGAGCCTGAGTGCGCTGAGAATTATGGGAACATTGCATACTCCCTCCTCCACAGAAACTTGCCAAAATAGGAATGCCGGAGCAGGGTGAATTTGCCCAGGCTGGTCCTCTTGCCACTTTGCTTTTCCAAGAGGACAATACACAACTCCTACCTTCCCTCTGCTCGTTTGCTGGCTGTCCTACAAGGTACTGCCCAGAAGTCAGAAGATGCACTCCAACCTCCACAGCTGCCTCCACATGAGACAAACCAGGACCAAATGTACTTATAGAAAAATCACATTTTCACTCTTCTGACTTCCTCAAGGAAGGAGCCAGAGGAAAGGCCCAAGTTCAGCTATTACAAACAATCTTGGAAGGTTTTCTAATCTAAAGGGGCTAGAACGGAAGCAAAGGCATGTTTATTGGCACTGGCTGTCACAAGCGGACAAGGTTCACATGTCATTGAAGCCATGGCTACACAAGAACAGTTACATCACTTGCTTGACAACATTTGTGATGGCACCTCAGGGCTAAACCAGCTTAAAAACCTCTCTCAAAATCATGAGGAAATGGAGCCATAGGAAATGATGTTCAAAAAGACATACTTATCAGCAAACAACGGTCTCCTGGAGACTGGGCTGTCAAGCTGAGGGATAAAGCCTTGTCACTGCTTGCCATGGGTCCCTGTAGTGTGCACAGAGCTCGGCTGCACAGTGATGCCAATACCCAGCCGTGACACACCTGGAAATATTTACCTCTAATCCTTCCCAGTGTTCCGGCCCTTCACAGGCCAAGGCAACGTGTGCACTTGCACAGTGGCCAGCTCACCAAGTAGAGAATATTCCAGGCAAGTGCCTGTGTTCAAACACTTGGGAACTGGGATTCTGATGGACGATATTTACAACATCTTGCCCCAAGCTGGCACCCAGGTGCCTTGTTCTGGCACGCTACCCTTGCAGAGGAACAGCACTGCAAAGCTTCAGGATGCTTTCCCCCTTTGCCAGGAAAAATGGGGCAATGTGCATTCAGCAACAGTGAAAGGAGTTATTAAAAACACAGACTGGGGGCTGAAGAGAGAACACTGGGCACCTGCGTTTGCACCCACTGCCCCCACAGTGAGTGTCACCCAGTCATTCACGTAATGAGCTTCAGCATCTTCAGCATCTGTTGTTGAAGCTGCCAGCAAGTGTCCCAAAGATGGTAATAGTTCTGGCCAAAATGACTAAGCTCACAAAAAAAACCCCAAAACACCGTTTTATTTACTCTTTCAGTCTCACTGATTATTATGATCAAAGGAACAAAGAAGAGGAAAAAGAAATACAAACCAAAATTATTTCAGCACCAAGACCTTTCAATACCAGGATCCAGCTCTAAACTACTGAGCTCCCCAGACTTGCACACTGCCTCATTCTGAGACTGCAGCCTACAGCCCTGGCAGAGTGTCAGGGAGTTTCTGACACCCTCCTTGTCCAAAGGACCTGCGGCCCAGGTGACTGTGGTGTTTCCTTCACATCTGAGTCACACATAACTCCAGCAGAACCAAGTGCCCTGGACAGTGTTCATTCAAGGACAACTCACTAGGAATATTTTGCCTATTTAAATACACTCTGTTCTCCACAGAAAAGCAGATCTCTCAGCACTGGAGAAATTATATCATTCCTTTCAGTGAGATGGTCGTGCTTTTCCAAAAATGTAAATTAATTCCTGCGGGGAAGGAGAGAGAGGTCTGGCCCAAAGAGTGCTGTTTGGCATGATCAGCTCTCCTTGCTGTCTCACAGTCATTCCTGCACAAAATCTGATGTGGCAGCTTGTTTGAAACTTGTTTCTTGGGAAGAGGTCATAAGCTGAGCATTGTTCAGAACAGGTCAGGCATCTGATTAAAGGGTGAAGAAACTGAAGTGCTTCGTGTGCATCTCTGAGACAGAAGCTTGATGAGGAGAGAGAGCTTGTTTTAGAACAATGTTGCCAAATGCCTCACACAGCGGGCAGCAGCAGACTGCAGGACTGGTTAGAGCAGGGGAAGATTAAATAATTCTGCTGTCGGCACGAACAAATAGTCAGTATCGTTCTTCTGTACTTCGGGACAGGTTCATGATGGAAGAAAGCCCCTCTCTAAAAGGGAGATAATATGAAACTGTGCCAGCCCTGAAGAACTGAGAGTCAAAACAGACAGGAGGGGAAAAAAAATCTCCAGATGATCTGCAAAACAAAGGAGAGGCAGATCATCTGCTTATCTCAGGTCTGGTACCACCCTACTGGGAAAGGAGAGCTGAATTCCCATGTCCTGAGCCCCAGCTCCATGACTGTTTCCCCAAGGTTTCCTTTCCATCTGTTGTGCTTTTTGCAGTGTGTGGGGAAAAAGAAATCCAGGGCTTTGCTATGTTATGTGTTGTTCCTCTTACACATTCCTGTCAGCTCCATGTGAGCTGTGCTGTCCCAACCTTTAGAGGCTGCAGCCTCCAGCCTGGTGACATTACCAGGCTGCTCTCACCACTGTGGAACCGGAGCTGTCATGCACTCCAAAAGTATCAGGCAAGCAGCCATGTGCTTCCTCTCCTCCTCTCACTTTGCCCTTCTTCTTCCAACTTTGTTGTGACGCTATTCTAGGGAGCAGCCTGAAAAGAGAAATTCCTTGTTCCGTGCAGTGCTGGTGTAACGCGGGTTTCCTCTTGCCAGCCCCACACACTCTCCCGGTCACGCCCTACAGTGTGCTGCTGGGGGACCCAGAGTTATTTGTGTCTGGGATAGAACAGCAAAACCATTTCAGAGCCCCCGGTACATACTTAAGTAACTACAAGTCAGGAAAAAAATATCTTCCAGATTTTCCAAGAAGAAAATGCTTAGGAAACAGAGTGGGGAGAAACAAAGTAAAACATGAGAAATCAAAGTTGTCTGAGAGACATGAAACTCCACTAAAAAAGCAAAATCTGATTAATTTTTCAAGGATGATTTCCTGATCAACAGCTGCACAGAGAAGGGATGGCCCAAGTTTTCAAGGGCAAGCATGTGATCCTTTGCTGCACCTTCCCTGGGAAGCTTTGCTGCACTTCCCAGGATCTCCTGCTCTCCTAGTGCAGTCCCCTCCCAGGAGCTGAGCTCAACGCTGCATGCCCACAGGATTACTGAATCAGAAAAGATATTCCAGGATCTCTGACCCTGCAATCCTCAAACCTCTCTCTCACTCCCTAGAGCATCATGTCCCTCTAACCTAGAGAGCACCAAATAAATCTCTCCAGCTGTTAATTCCAGGCAGGTTCTTGCTAAGAGTTCCCTGGAGCATAAGGTGCTACTTCCTCTAGAATACACCAGCCTCAACTGCACTGTAACCCGACCACTTCTCTAATGAGAGCCTAGAGCTGACAGCAGCACCCCTGCTGCCCTGCAGGAGTGACAGGAGTGAACCCTCAAACCTGTGGTCTGGTCTGTACAGTTCCACACAGGATCTGGCAGATACCACTTACACTGCTTAAAGTACAATTGTTGTGCCTTATCAGTTGGGCTACCAGCTTGCAAAGCACTGGAAATACAGGGAATTTTTAACAGACACTTAGAAGTCCTCAGGTGAGGCATTTATTATTAAGAAACCAGAAAGTAATGAGAAGCCCAAGTAGGGCAATAATGCTGCTTCTGACACGTAGGTTTTGCCTGCAGCCTTCAATTTCAGTGGTTCTGAAAAATCAACCAACCCAGCAACCAACCAACCACATCAGCACCTCGCACAGATCCGCACCTCTTACAGTGCTGAACTGAGCCCTGCGGAGAGCACAGCTCTGGCCTGAGAAGCATCCAAAACATCTCCTCTTTAGCTGAGGCTCCAGCCTGAGCAGTTTTTTTTTTTTTTTTTTTTGCAAAGTAACAGATCAGCGTTGGCTGCAGAAATGACAAAGGCTCCAAAGCAGAATCACCTTTTGAAAAAAACCAACCCAAAAGTGTTCTACACTAAAATTAGAGTGCAAATCACTGGCAAAGAGAGGAGGACACAGGTGAATTGCACTCCCCCATGCCTCTCCCTTCTCCTCTTCAGAACCACTTGAAGGACTTTCTCCCACTTCCCCCCCCCGCCCCACTCAGGACACGGCTCTCTCATGCACTCTCACACTCCCCCTGTCTCCCAATTATTGCAGTCTCCAGCAAAATGTCAGAGGAAAGGAAAAGTGACAAGCTCCTAAGAAACTGAATAGCTCATTCTGTTTAAATATCACATTAACCCCAAGCTCTGCTGCTTCATTTGTCAGCTTTTTCAGCACTCTCCATCTCTGCAGCCCCCCTGACGCAGGCGCTCTGATTAGCCATGATCAATGTGCACATTTGTGGGAGCTCTGTGCACACTGCTGGACCCTCAGCCTCGCCCACTCATGCAGATAATAACAGCACTTCGAGTCACTTGCCCATAACTCCAAGCTTCATTAAACAGGGGGGATGTCACCAAAAATCCCTTTAACCGTCTTTTCCTTTGCCAGTAAGGGAAAAATTGACAGTGCTGAAAAATGGGTTTTGGAATATAAATAACCCCTGGTTTGGGTGTTGCAGGGAATGTTTGCAGTTGCCTGAGCCCCCGTGCAGGAGCTTCCTCACTGGCCATGGGTGGGAGAAGAGGCGGATGTGTGGAGCAGGGAGACCACACAGAACCATCCCCTGGGTCAGGAACAGCTTCCAAAGGAATGGTTTTCCCTGCACAGGCTCTGGGCAGAGAGTACTGTCAGTCCACCTCTGCTGGCTGGCTGGCACACTATTTTTTATGTACCCTAAAAATGAAATAAAAGTCTGATGAAGCATCAAGGGGAAAAAAAAGATAGAAAAAACTGGTATTTTCCCAAAGCGATGAAACCCAAAACCCACAACCCCCCAAAGCCAACCCTTTGTATTTCCAAGGCGTGCCAGGTATTTCCCTGACAGTCTGTTCACAGAGGTCTGAACCCCAATTACTGTACAGAACTACTCCTTATCTGCCCTCCCCCCCAGATGTCCAGGACTATTCTCATTTGATCCCTGAGAAGCAACTCTCTACAGAGCTTTGTACACACCATCCCTCCGCTCCCTCGGTGAGTCTGAGCCAGAAATGCTTTCCAACAGAGCCTCAGGGCAAGCCCTGCACCCTTTCCCTCCCCCGTGAACGTCTCCGAGTAGATCCTCCCATACACTTCAGCCAAGCGTTGTGCTTGTGTCCTATTAGGGCACATTCCATGACACAGACAGGCTCCCACTGATTTCCATGGACTCCACAGCAGGTTCACGCACTGTCACCTCTGCTGGGAAGAGTTACAGATTCAGGGCAAACAGGAGCCCCTTCCTTTGGGAGACTCCTGACCCCAGACAGAACCTCCCTTGCCTCCAGAGCACAGCCTGCAGAATGAGCCACTGTCTTTAAAACAAACACTGCAAAGCCATGCTTCTCATTAGCCCCAGAGTTTTGTCCCCTTATTCATGGGAAGGAGCACCCTGGCCATGAAGCAGTCATTCCAGTGCTCTCCCTGAATAGGGACTTGTTTCTCTGTCGGAGCCCGTGGCTCTGCTGGGCTGAACTCCCCAAATTACAGCAATTATTCTGGTTGAAACAAGACACAGAGCACATCGGGATCAGGCCACAAAGACTCCAATAAAGGCAACAAGCACATAATAAAGGCCCATGACAACTGATCCTTACAAAAGGCTGTCCCTAGAGAGTGATGTATGGCAAGAGTTTTCAGCACGGTGCTCCCTGCTTTATCTGGACCCAGTCAGCCCTGAAGCTGAGATGATTTCTGCGCTTTGCTCTCGTTTTCTCTCTCTCCTGGCAGTACTGCCCAGGGACAAGGGACAGACTGACAGAGGCCAGCAGCCTCAGCAGGGACACTTCTATCCCAAACCTGCCCCTCCTGTCCTGCTGTAAAAGTCAGGGAAGATCTAAAAGGAGAAGCAAGGGGGAGGAAAGGAATGCTGGACACACAAAAAAAGAGGGGCTAATAAAGATGACATGCTTGTGCCGTTTGAGGGAAGGCAGCCTGAATATGCAATGGGAGTGCAGCCTGAACCCCAACACCTGCTGGATGTAATGGGCTCTAAAGTGTTGTTTCAGAATTAATCAAGTCATTTAAAATCATAGCTGTAGTCTCCATTCACTACTCCTGTGCATAAACGCACTGATCCCGATACTCATCCATGTCGGGTGACTTGAGCAATATATCACCATAATTGCCATCTTAGGGCGGCAAATTAGAGCTAAAATAACCAGATGCAAAAGAGATGGCCATATCAAACTCTCAAGATGGATCTACAAAGTTCAAGGAGAGTTCAAGCATGGAAGAGGCAATAGAGAGGGGTCAAGTGTAAGGAGATTGTTCACGTTCAAGAGGAATTAACTTTACAAATATATTGTTTCTGAGGTGGTAATTGTACCATCTTACAGCTATTCATACCTCATTGAATCTTTGCATTCTTCTCAGCCATTAGCGTGATTGTTCCTCATTGAAATAAATTTGATTTTGACAAAATATTCTGTTTTAAAACTGCAACTAATTTCCCCAAGATTTTCTGCTTTAAAGTAATTCCTTTGGAAACCACAGAGCATGGAACCAGGTACGAGATCTTCAAACTACAGGCTTAGCATCCATGGGCATGGCAAAAGCACTGAGACTGCCAACTCATTTATCAGGGAGAGTAACGGAGCTCAGAGCTTGAGATCTCATCAATAAGAGCCTTTAGAGTGCTGTTCTCACCCAAAATAGTATAGTGTGACTGTGGGCCTGGTCTGGAAGCTTCAATGTATCCAAACACTTCCGCTAGCACGGATATTATGGTTACCCACACAGCAGTCAAGGAGAGTATTCCCCATACAACTTGAGGAACAAAAGTTCACAGAAAGAGCCAAGTCAGTTGTTCCTGAAGAAATCAAGTGACAGAGCATCAAGGCAAAGACTGAATAAACTGTCCTGCCTTGTTTGGCCAAGGCTTACAGCCATGTGATGCCCCACAGTAAAACAAGAACCTGTGCCCTCAGAAGACAGCAGTCCTACACACCTCTGCAAACCAAACCAGAAGGCATTCCAATTAGCTGTAGAGCAGGTGTCTATGGAACTTCTAAGCCACTCATCAGCATTTGTTTAAGAAATTGCTTATCTTCTATGCTTTAGAGTCAGGTGAGCCCATTAATTGTGTTTATCTTTCCCAGCTTGAAACTGCACCATTTAAAGTCTGATTTCAGCTTATTGCTGAACCACCCCCAGACCTAAGAATTACGGGCAGCATCCAGTAAGTCACCTGCACAGCCAGAGCAAGCACACTTCCCATTGTTCCTATAAGGCTGGGAAGTCTCCCCTGCAAAGCTGTGATTCCAGCATGCTGCTGCTACACCCCCAGCAGACCAAGGGGCAGCTCCCATCCCTGTAAATCAGCCGGGCACCATTGTGCAGGGAGAGCCGTACTAATTCATCCTGCGAGGAGCCGGTGACCTGAGCCCTCCCCACAATGGCAGTACAGAGAGCTAATGTGCTATGGGTTACTTGGTAATTCCTCCAGCATAATTGGCCAACATGGCAACAGTAGGAATGATTGAAGTTCATAACTAATTGCAACCATTACCGAGACAGCATTATTAATGATTAACTGCATGTGGTAGGCCAGATTCCGATTTCACTCACATCTCATTCCAGGCAGCTGTTTGACAGGCAGCTGGTGATGTTTCTCTTCTGGAAGAGGCTTGGCCTCATGGCTACAATTGTGTTTTCGGCGTATCAACTCTACATCACGCCGAGAGCACCAGGAAAGCAAGGGGTTTGGGGCTTGAACTCTAGGCTGAGGGGGGAAAAGTCTGCATTTAACTTGTTCTTTGATTGCCTGACAGCAGAACTCTGCTAGCCCACTCCTGGTGCTCCAGGCAGCCTGCTGATGTCTGCTCCTTTACCCCCATGTTTACCTGGCTGTCAGGTCGGGTGGGACTTCTGCAGCTTCACTTGACAGGTTCAGCACTGGCAATTACCTGTGTTTCAAATCCTCACATGCTGCTTTATATGGAATGGGAAGAGAGAAGGCGGATTGCCTCACGAAGCTTACATGCCATTTACAGTTCAAAATAAATGGCTTCCATTTCCCATTTCTTCCAGAGGTCTGGCCGTTGAGTTTCAGCAGGAGTTTTTGGGAACTGGCCTCCCTTGGAAGTCTGCTTTCAGCTACTGGTGCTCCGTACATAAACCCAGCCGGAGGGAAGGCGGCTCAGGGCAGAGTTACTTGGGTACTGCCATAAACACGGACTCATACACAAACATACAAGAATGTGTCTGTGCACATACACAACATGTATGAAAATCAAGTCTCCCTAAAAGTGCCCCAGTTGGGCACACTCATTACATTTGATGCAGCCAGGTTAGGGCCTGGAGTCCCTTGTACAGAATGAACAGTTCCATACCTTTATTTAACTGAGAGGCCTTGTTGAAAAACCATCATCTGCAAATTGTAATTTTTCTCCACCTTTCATAAACATCAGCAATAGCACAGCCCTCTCTCCCCCTCTCTTTTTCTTATTCAGGATATCAGGCAGATAAGAGTTATCAGTAAAGGTCATCCTCAATTTCTGTACAGAAATGATCTGTCTCCGGTATGTAATAAACATTTATCCATGCCTTTATTAGCTATATTGGATCTGACAGTTCTGCTAAACCATTTTCTTTCATTTTGCTAGGTCATGACGGTTAATGCTGCTAAAAAATCTCATCACTGCTTTTGATCACTGTATTGTCTTCCCAGCATTAGCAGGATTTTGTAAAGGTAAGCACTGGCTGGAATGACCTATTAAAGTTACAGCCCGTTGAGCTCCTGGTTTTTTTCTCCCCACAATAAAAAGCGAAAGAGTGCAAAGCATAAATTCCACTGTCGGGGTTATATTTAGTTGGGCAGCTGACATTTAGGAGAGCAGCCACTTCAAGCCCACTTTGCATTGGTTTCGCTCCATCTTTTTCACATCCTCGAGTTTCTGAAATGGTGCTGGAAGCCACAGCATGGCAAATGAGCACAATTAGTGGGACCGGGAGGTGATGTCCCAGTTAACCCCCACTATGCCAGCACTGTGTGAGGCATCTGCTCTGAAAGCAGTCGCTAGGCATAAAGCCATGGGGAATACCAGAGAGTACAAGTACCCTGCTGAGCCTTCCCAGAACTGGGATCTGCAAAGGCAGCAACAGGAATGCAGCTACCTCTCATGTACCTGGGCAAGGAACATGGTCAATGCAAGTCTGCCAGCCTCTGGAGAAAGTTCAAGTGTGAGTTTAACCTGCTGTTCCTTGCAGCGAGCAGAGGCCCCCTCAGCCTGCTGTCCTGCCAAGCACAGCAGCCAGAAACAACGGGTTCACAAGGTACAGGTATCCCTTGCGATGGCTGGCAAGAGAAACTTGCCCTCAGAAGGAACATGCATTGAGTTGTGAACAGCTTACACACAGTTAAAAAGCCCTGAGGGCAGAACAGGGCAATATGGGGATATTGCAGCCATAGTGACTGCCCTGGAGCTACCTTAAACATCTATAGCTAAAAACTACCTCCTGCTTTCTTTAAGCAATATATGGATTTTCAATTTCCTCAAGCAGCCCCTTATTTGCCAGCAACAGCCCACGCTGTTCTGTTCTCTTCTCCAGCTGTACCCAGCTGTAGCTTCACCACCTTCCAAAGGAAAACAGGAATGGATGACTGCAGCACCTCACAAGAACAACAGCAAATTATTTTCCCAGTCTCCACGACAACAGGCATAGCAAAGAGACAAATCTCTCCAACTGCTTCTTCCCATGCTCTCCATCTCCCTGTGTCCTGCCAGTCTGTGTTCCCCACCATCCGTGTGATATGTACCCGTGCCGGCAGAAGGGCTCCTACCTTCCTGATAAAAATGACTGGCAACCTTGAATAAGAGGGGCTGGTGTCCCTGCTGCCAGGATAGCCCCAGGGAAATGCAGGAATTCCCAGCCCTGGCTTTCCACTTGCCAAAAATACCACAACTTCCAACAAAGGAAGATCAAGGGTGTTAACCCTGCTGCCCCAGCTGGCTCAACCCAAACCTTGTTCCTGGTACCCCCGTTCCAAGGGAGAGACCTCTCTTCCTTGTTCCTGGGTGGCCAGCAGCTCCCTGTGATAATTCATGACCAGGCACAGCCAGTGACGAGGGCTTGGCAGTGGGGGCTGCTCAGACTCCATTATCCTTCTCTCCAGCCTGAGCTGGAAGGGCAGACAATAGACACACAGCCCCAGAGATGCACTCTGACCCCAATGCCTCAGACCACCAGGCTGCTAAACAAGGGGCAGGACCCCCGTGGTCATGGGAATCTCCAGCCTGTGTTTAAAGTTAACACTATGTATTGGTGAGCTTGGCCTAAGCTGGCTCTAACACTTCCAGGTGCACACCTCCCTGCAAGATGTTCTCAATCCAGATACGTACAGACATGAGAGCATAAAGAGAGGAAGAGAGAACGCTTCGGAACAGTTTCTGGATGAGCGGACACTGCCTGTGATTTTTCATGCATAGCTTTAGTTTAGCTGGTAAACCAAAATTTGCTGCTAAGCCTTTTCATACTACAAACAGGCAAATCTATGCCTTGTTGAAGACAGCAGTTTAGGCCCAGGGCTCTGTTTCCTGTTTTCTGTTTAAACACAGTAAAGTGGTTTCTGTTGGCTGGGAGCAACTCACACGCTCCAGAGAATTCATGCTCAGCAGCCAATTTTGACCAGCTCACCTTGTACAGCTCCTCCTCTGCACATCCCAACAGGACTCAGAGGGGATTATGGAACAACTAGTTTGGAAGGGCCAGTCTTCTGGGAAGATGGCAGTCCTGACTTCTCTATGACCAAGCAGATTTGTGCAAACAAATGAGAACACCTCATGGACCAATTTACCAATTTATCTCTCTTTACAGTGAGACACATAACATATTCTGCTATATGCTGATGGATTGGAGAACAAACACAGTGCTAAAAAGCTAAAATCCATACCCAAATAATGCCTGTAGTTAATGACTACAGTATGTGACAGTTCGAATCCACCAAGTCAACACCGAGCTGATGTGCCTTCCCTGCCTGTTTCTGCTAAGCAGGTTGGCAAAGAAGGAGAATGGTTGATCTACTAACATATTTAACACAACCTTGAACTAAATTATTTCCAAAAGCCAGAATCTCGCCTCATTTTAGTAGTTAAATCATTTATTTCTAGGAGAAAAAAAATAAAAACATAACCCCAAATCCTGCCCTGAAGTCATTACCAGCATGATCTTCTATTTGAAGTCTTGCAAAATGCGCAAGGAATGGCCCTTGTGATTTGGCCAGAGCAAACCAGGCACTCAGCAGCTCTGCACAGACCAGAGGAAATGCAGATCCCAGTATGAGAAGATTAAATTATTATGGCTTTTGCAACAGGGGCACAACTGCGAGTGGCCCCCTTCCTCTGCTGACCAGGCTGTGCTCCTTCCTGCCGTGAGCACTCACTGTCATACCTAATATTGGCAGGCTTTGATAATAATAATATTGTCAAGATAATAGCAGGGAAGTTTCAGTAGAAACTCCATATTCAAGAGCCAGCTGTGCACAGCCCTAGTTGCTTTTTCTGAGAAGATGCCTTCAAAAAGCAAAATCCAGCCTAGCTTCTGAGGAAAAAAAAAAAAAAAAAATTATTCCCCTCCCCCAATGTAAAAGAAAGGAAAGGGGGTTATTGGACGAGAGAGAGATGAAGATCATTTCCTGGAGACATTATTATTACATGAGTTTAAATTTGCTTTTGTTCTCAAAGGCGTTTTGGTCACTGCAAGCAAATAACATTGCAAACAGAGAAGCAGGCCTTAAGTCAGAAAATAATTTCCTTTGTGAGGTTTACTAGTTGCTGTGATCGAACTGGAAGAGTCTGGGAGCTTTTCTCCCTCACCCACCTTCTTGCATGACATAACCATTCAACAGCTCAAATGAAGCGGGACAAAAGGTGATTTTTGGCAAGAATGGTACTATTGTTGAAGACCAAAAAATCTATATTTGTTAGCATTTTGGCAAACTTGCTCCTTGGTCCACACAACCTGCTCCCTCTCCTCTTTGCCCTTTCCCCCTGTTTCAGACTGTGTCATCATGAGTTACTCAGGCTGAGGGCTACAGAACTCTTGAGAAAAAGCCCAGCAAGGTGAATGTCATGCACCGAGCTGTCGGGGCACTGGAAGCCCATCCTCTCCTGCACTGAGGGCAGCCCAGCAGCCCACAGGCACTGAAGGGCTGAGCTATTGTCGTCACTTCAGCTGCCTCTTCTGTGCTTTTTGCTCACCTTGGCCCTGTTCTACACTTTAAATAGTTTTCTTTTTAAAGTCAACTGAATTCAAGTAGTTTCTCCAGTGCCTTACATTCCTTTCCAAATCTGCCGAGACATAAAAATTAGGTATTTACTTCTAGGTTCAGGAACTTTCGGTCAATGGACCGCACTGAGCTGTGCTGGACTGTAACCTCAGTCCCAAAGCCCTTTTCACCGAGAGAGAGAGACGACCAGAGCTAAAACCACCTCAAGGAAAGCCAGCCTTCATTCTCTCCTGCTGACACTTCTGAAATTCTAACAGGTGTGTATACAGTCCTTTAGCACAACTCAACTCACAGAGTGCAAGTCACAGCCCAAAACGGGTGTGATGGAATCCCACAACGTTTTAGATTATTTGTCCTGAGCAGGGTTTACATGTTTCTGGACCTTGCAGGAGTCAGAAGTGGGTAGTGCAGGCACAGAAACCTACCTGTGCTTCCCATAATCTGGAGATATCTCTCTTCACTGGCTGCTGTCCTTGTAGAGTTATTTATACAGCAAGGGTGACGTGACCATAAATTACCAAGCAGTGAAATGCCTTCCCTGACTCTCTTTTGCAGTGCATTGCTGTGCGAGCAGGAACCAGCACAAAAGATGCAGTACAGAACAAAAGCCCACACGACTGAGCTGGAGCCTCAGGCCAGAGCCACTGGAAAGAACACTTCTTGAAGGTGGGAGGCTACTGAGGCAATTACAATCTCTAAAAGAAAACAGCAACAATGAGCAGAAATGTTAGCAAACTGGACATGCCTAAGAGAAATAAACACTAAAATAAGAATGGCAAGTCCTACCCTTGGTTGTAGCAGTATTGCCTTCTTTGGAGGGGGTTGAAAAGCAGAGCACAGTGCTAATAATCCATCATTTCCTCCCATGGACCAATCCAGATAATAGCGTCCCACCACCACCTCCCTATCAGGAGACTAAAAGACAACAAAACATTTATTAAATGCTTTCAAATACACCCTATAATTCTAGCAGGGTAGAGACAGAAATAGATATATTGCAAACAAAATATGTCTCAGCAGCACAGCCTCACCGCCCCAAAATCATCAACCCTGGGCAACGGTTCACCTGCACGCTCAGCTCTTTCTGCCTTTGGCACTCCCATGCCTTGGACAGCCAGTCTCCCATAGGAGGCCAAGGAAGGGGCTGCCTCACTCCCCAGTACTCAGAGTAGCACTCTCAGCTCAAGTCAAGATAGTGGAAAGAGCCTGAACTCCCTGACAACTTTATTTCTGTCCCTCTCTCGCCAGGCTCTGCTCCCATGTTTTAGTTCTGAATTCCTGCTGTGTCACTCACTTGCCCTTCAGGGGTAACAAATGGACACCATGATGCCTTGAGGAAGGAAAGGTATCAGCAGAGCATGAGGAAGAAATCCAAAGGATAGAAAGCAAGGAATAAACTCCAATATTTTAGTCCAAAACACAGGAGTCCTTATACAGCACACAGGTTTTGAGGGGTTTCCTGGCTTTCTTCTGTATCTTGGACAAGCAAGGGAGCAGGCATTTTGCTGGGAGCTGCTGAGTGTGGAAGGGCAACTTCAGGATTCCTGCCCACAGCCCAAGTGTATCCCCAAGCTGGCCGCTCTCTCCTTTGGGAGGGGCACTGGGGGACAGGCAGGAGAGGGGGAAGGAGGGAGGCTTTTCTTTACACTTGTGCTGTGCTGAATGTGGACCATCTGTGCCCCCAGCTGGAGTGCTGGAGATGGTCTGGCACTTGAACCACACCATATTTACAGATCTAAACACAAATGGCTACTGCCTGATTGTTTCATGATTCATTAGTCAGACAAGCTCTCCTCTCCCGCCAGCACAGCTGTTACAGAGTAAACCTTTGTCACTTAATAGGCCTGATTATTACTTTCCATCAAAGGTATTGATCTGTGTCATCTCTACTTAAGGGAAAAGGGGAGAAGCGAAAAAGGGATCAAAATGTGTCGGGAAAACAAGAAAGGGGGGGGGGGGGCAAATTCCAAAAGAATGACATTTGTGTGGTGAGTAGGGGCAGCGGTCAATGTGTTTCATCTCTCCTGGCTGTACTGTATTCATGTATTCATTTGCCACGGTGCTGAGGTTGCTCGTGGAGATGAAACGTCTCACATGATGTGGCGCTCCTTGCGCCACACCAGACTGCTGCAGTCACACAATATGGCCATGCATATAATTGGTCGGCCAAAGACACAACGTGAATTAACAAACAGTATTTTTAAAAAAATAGAAATCAATAAAGACACGCAGCAGAAGGTAAAAATACAGGTTCATCTCCAAATGGCACTGAAGAGATTGACAGCAAGACCTGGGTGAGCAGCCCCAGGGTTGAGGCCTTGGCCGCCCTGGTCAGCACTGCTCCCCCAGTTCACACCCACGGAGAAGCTGGCCCTTTTTGTTCAGCACACGGGCTTGGGCGGGATGTGGCTGTTACATCATCGCCATGCAGTGTTTTTACCACAGCCTGAGAGCTCCTCCTTGCTCTGCAGCCACCTGCCAAGCAGCAATCCAAGGTTATTGTTGATTCACTTGCCCCACTGGCAGAAGGAGGTTTGCACCGGCCAGACCAGGAGTTTCATGGCCCCTGTGACTCCCAACACTGCCACCAGCAGCATTTTTGCTTCCTGCTGCACACAGTGTGCCAGCAACCTGGTGGGCAGTTCAGAGCCACAGATGTGGCAGTGGGGAGCGAGCAAGATCTCCAGCAAAGAGTTTCCATTTTCCTTGCATTTAAGGGATCATCTCTCCTGAGCCCTTGGCCAGCCCTCTTTCAGACGAGGTGAAGGTCTGGAGGGTACGGGACAGAAAAGGAGTACAGTGAAGACTGCTTGGCTTGCACCCACAGCAGTAAAACTGTGTCACAACTGGGAACACAGAGGAATAAAAGCAATAAATGTGCCTTCAGAGCCAAACATGATGTATGAAACCAGTGTAGATGTCCTGAGTGCTCCATCCAGCTCTCTCTCCCAGCTCAGGAACAGTTTTGGAACAACTCAAAAATTCCTGCTGCTCAGCTACCCCAGAACATGTTCTTTCTGAGTGAAACCCACTCCTTTTGTTCCAAATCTCAATAGCTGTAGGACAGGGCAAGGTATCATCTTGTAAATCCTTTTGGAACAGAGAAATCCAAGACCCAAACACATTCCTAAACAGTACAGTAAGGCCTTTTCCTCCCCCAGTACCTCTGAAGAACTAGAAGTATAAGGAGCTTGTCCTCAACCCCAAACTGTGTTTTCCAAGCAAAGAGGTCAGCAGGACGCCACACAGGGAAGACCAGTCCACTAAAAGCAAAGCACTGGTGAGAGAACGAAGGAGTGGGAATGCACATCATTGCTGTAGAGATCTGCTCAGAGCACGTGGTTTCCCCTGAGGTCAGCCTGCCTCGGGGCCATACCCGCCTGTCTAGCCGAGTGTTGGAGAGGGCAGTGACACTGTCCCAGCATGATAGGGGACAGGGAAGACATCCACACTCTCAGGAGAGGAGGATACAGGCATGTGTGCAGCTCTGACATGGAACATTCTCTTCCCGTCCAGTTTCCACCCAAAGCTCCGAAACATGCATGACTAAATCCATGCCCCTCGGGAAACCTGCTGTCTCCACCCCAGCATTTCCCCCAGCCCACCCAGGTCCCATCACACCCTCTCACTCCCATATCCCAAGGCACCCCCATTTTAGCCACATGGAAAGAGAACTCAGAAGGCTGCAGCACGTGACACCAAGCGAGAGTTGTGGCACACACAATCCCTGGAAAGAGTAGCTTGGCAATCCTGCCTGAGCTGCGTTTCCCGCCAAGGGCCCAGTGCTGTGCCGGTGCCAGGAAATCAGCCATTCAGCCAGCAGGCACGGCAGCAGCCACGGACATGGAGGAGCAGAAGGGAGCCGTCAGACCCTGGAGACATGCTTGTTCTCTTCTCCTCCCGCGCTACAACAAGGGGGCTGGGGGAGTGGGGAAGCAGCGAGATGCTGCAAATGTTAGCTTAACCCATTTATCTTTCCAATGCATCAAAGATGAAAACTGCTTAGTCAGTGCATAAAGAGGGACCCAAACCAACAGGCTGAGATGATACCTTAGAGCCCAGGTTCTGAGCAAAAACATTCCCACTTAGGAGCTGCCTTGCCACGGAAAAAGGTGCCATTTTGTCTCTGAGGCTCTCAGAAGGAGGCTGAGTAAAAGCATCAGGAACAGGCTGTTGGGAACAATCCCACAGCAAACAGGTCCTCATCATTGTCAATGCTTCATTTCCTTCCCTAGGAGACCATCTTTGATTCTGGTAGTTGGTGACAAAACTAGAGCAAGGAGCCACCAAGGGAGATGAAAGACACAAAAACCCCAAAATCGAACAACCCAACAAAAACTAACCAACCAACCAAACTTCCAGTCAAGCAGCTCTTAAAGCCTTAGCTTCCCAAAATCAGTCCTTTCCAGGGACTTGCTGAGGGGTTTCTTACTAATTTTTCTTCCTGTCCTCACTGTTGTAAATCAGGAGCAATCATACATGAGCCCCACATCACACCTGCTGTCAGTGCAGCCCAGTAAGACTCTGCAGAGACACCAGCATTACCAGCAACATCTCCTCAACTTCACTGCAAAACTCAGCAACTTCTTCCTGGAATACATCCCAGATTATACACCAACACCCAACATTACGGATCCTTCTTCTTAAGTCAAAAGGCACTGCTGGCTGGTGTGGATTTCCCACCAACTTTCCAACAGTGATGTTCTCCCTTCCCTGATGTTCAAACAACCCCCTTGGACATCCTTGGCAGGCACCAGGGGCCCAAGGCCTGATGGCATGACCTACCTGCCATAACAATGGCTCTAACTTCTCTGCAAGAGGCAGCAGCAACAGCTGGCCAAGTCCATTCCCCGATTTTCTGTATAAATATCTATGGTGCTGCTGGTATAAATTGCAGCGGGGCCTTGTCGGTTTCCCTCTGTGAGCCTGGTGAAGTACTGCCCCTTGCAATTGAATTGTGTCATCAGCCCAGGACACCTTCCCTGGGAGAGGAGGAAGGAAAGGGAAAAAGAAAAAAGGGAAAGCTTCAGGTCAAACGATTGATTATGGCTCTGAGTTACAGGGGGCTATTGATTTTTCATTAAACACCATGTACTGCTGTAAAGCAGAAAAAAAGTAATTCATTGATCCGAGCTGTGGGCCATGTTCACTTATTGGCTTCCTGCCACTTCCCATTATTCCCAGTTCTAAATGTATACTGAGGTCAGTTCATTCTCATCATTGCCTCCTGTCACCAGAAATGTCTCTCAGTAACTATTAGTTTAATCACCCCTTTCTTACAATGGTAATGAGTGATAATATCCAGCATTATGGCCAATTGACGAATATTATTTGATGTATTCGGCACTGCATTCCACAATGCTCCAGTTAAGGGTCTGGTGGTGTCTCCATTACAAAGCCCCCAGGCCTTGAACTTTATAAATCACTCCTCAAAATGTGCTGCTGGCAGAAGTAGAAAGCAGAGGATGTCTCAGTTGTGGAGAGAATATTGCTGGAACTGCACTCTGCAAAGTCTTTCTGGCCACAGATCAGCTGCAGTGAATGAGAGCTGGAAAGGGGAGAAAAAAAGGGGGAGAAAGAAGAGGAACTTGGCCAGCTCAAGCTGCTTTTTCCAGTGGATTAAAATGCCATCATTTCACAAACAGGATGATCTCGCTGTTCCGTTGGACGGCGATTCAGGGACAGACACACTCCTCCTACAGCTGACACACAGGCAGCATGGCCATCCTGCCTAGCTGAGAGTGACACAGGAAATCTAAGGATGTCTGCTCTGAAGCCTTTGGCTTTGTGTTCGATAACCTGTACTTCAAGCGTGCTGCCAATGTAGGGCCAAGGGCTGAAACCCTCAGAGTTTAGTAGCACCTGCTCAGATAAAGCCTTGGCCTGAGAACAACGGCAGGTACAGCTTTAGTAAAGAGTTTGTACCTGATTCCAGATTCCAGCCTAAAGATTTAGGGGGAAAGTGGTCAAATTTGGGATTTACAACCACACCTACTGGAAACCTGGCTGTTCACAGTGACAAGCATTCACAGAGATGTTGCTGTAACTGGATGCCATAAAAGTGATAGTAGGCTCTGAAGTAAGTGTTAATTTCAAAACTCTGTGCTGATGATTTGCTGAGGTGAACAGTCATCAAGCAAGAGGAAGAAAAGTAGGCATGGCAGGATCCAAAACTCTGCTACGACGAGAGAAGGGAAATGACCAAATAGAAACTGCCTCCCAGCTGCCTCCAGCAGCACAGAAACAGTGCTGAAATATGTAATTGTGACCAAAAAAACTATTTTTATAAAAATACATAGATCATACTTTTTAAATATTTAAAAATTTTAAATATTTTTCTTTCTCACTAAGACAAAAAAAAAAAAAAAAAAAAAAAATAGAGCCAAAGAGAACAAGAAGCACAAAGAACTATCAAGTGGCCATGCATTTTAGGCTACGGTAGGACTTGTTACACTTTTTGACTTTGTCTTAGTTTTCTAGAATTGAAAAATCCATTACATGAGAAAATAGGGAAACAAAACAGATGAACACCCAACCACAACGTAGTATTACACTAATTTGGTAGAACTACTCTCCGGTAGACCCTACTCCAGCAGCCACACACTGCTGGCAGTGCCAATAATGACTCTTCTCCGCCACCATTTAGGGATGCTCCAAGGAGTCCCATCTCAAACTCTTACCAGGCTGGAAGAGTTTACAGACCACTCAACCCTTGGACAAGAGGTTGTTGTTACACACGGGCCAGGTTTGGCCTCTGTTGCTAAAACTTCAGCTGTGTGCTTTTGTCACTTAGCCTGGAGGCGCCAGTGCCACCCTCCCCATCAGGGTTCCATCCCCGCCATGGCCACCACCAACAGCCACTGCTGGCATGGACAAAACAGCCACAAGGGGCATCCACAGTGCCATCCAGGCCAGGGAAGCGGCTCTCAGGGGCAGCCAGGGCAGTACTGAGGAGCATCCCCTTGCATGCTCCAGGAGGAAGGGACCCCTGGGAATGAACATTTCCACCAGACACCTGAGGGAATTCTCTGTTTCAGTGGGGGTCTCTGGGCAAAAGTGAGTCCCAGCTCCAGGCACAACAGCAATCGCTCATTTGCTTCACATTTTCTCGCATGAAGTGGCTTTTCCAATGTGTTCCGATACACTGCCTCCCCCTGAAGCCAACCTCCTGCCCAAGCTCTTCACAGTTTGCAGTGAAGTAGAGGATGAAGCCTGCTAATTCCTGCTTCTGAGTCCACAGCCTGTTCGTGAGAGGTCAAGTGGGGCTCAGAAGGGCCATCTGGACAGAAAAGGAACAGCAGATTCCTACCAGGAACTTGCTTCAGTGCAATAGGGCTCTGCAGAGGGAAAGGGAAGGGTCCTCTGCACGAGGCAGAGGTGGTGCCCACTGTAAATGAATTCCAGTGAAGAAAAGAGCTTATGGGTGGGTTACAGGGTAGGGGAATAAGGTAAAGGACGATGGTAGGGAGGGCAGTGATCGGCCTGAAGGCATCAGGTGGAGCCCAGAAGGAGTTCTCCATTCTCAGAAGATGCTGCAGGGATAAATAATGCTTTTCTTACCAGGCATATGAACAAAAGGGCAGCATGTCCACGTCAGGTAGTTATACGGCTCCTATTATCAATAAGCACTTGGCAATCTCTGCTGTGTTTATCCTCACTATACCCTGATAAGGGAGGGAAAAACAGTCTTTGCATATTTGCCGGACAGATCTCGAATGTGACAGGGCAAAGTATCCGTGAAGCCAAAGAGAGCAGGACCCAGACTGTCCGAGACACTTCAGCCTCAGGATATCACTTGGGAGTCAATGTGCAAATACATCTCAGGATTTTGACCAACCCCAAGATCACACCAGGAGCCCGAAGCAGGGCAAACTTACCTCCCATATTCTTTGGGAAATGGTACTCTCATTCCTGCTAAGACAAATGCACCCACCACAGACAAGAGCATCCTGCACCAGCAGGGCACAAGAAGTTAGAGAGAGCTCAGAGCTGTTATCCTGGCTGCCCGAGCATTTCTCATCTCCCAGAAAGCCCCAAGCCTGCAGCAGCCAGGTCATTTAAAATGGATTGGTCAATGCTATTACATCTCACCCTAGGAATGAAGCTCTTACTGGCAAGAGCTGTTTATTCCTCTAATATCCCCACCTTGTGCCAAATAAACGGCATTGATGTCACATCATTTGCAGAGGACAGAAAACCTCTGCAGAGCCAACCAACAGCCCTCTCCCATGCCAGGACATAGCACACATCCTGGGGCAATAAAGCCTTCATTTCATGCTTCAGCACACCTGGGCTGAGGCTGGGATTCTGCAACATATCCAGGCACAGCTCTGACTCCACTACAGCTCCCACCTAGTCTTGCTATGAATGCTCCCAGATTTTACTCACATATTTAACTCTTAATACTGTTTGAAAGCAGGGTTAAAAGGAAGGGAAAAGGAAAGGAAGACTTAAAGGGAAAAGGAAGATAAAACCTATTCAGACTCTGTACTTTCCACTTCTCTGGGAACTTTTGTGCAGACCAGTCTGCTGTAACCAAATCTGAGAGAGCACTGACACATTTTAAGACAGTTAGTTCCTGCAAGGGTCATGAAAATAGGTTGCTTATTGGAGAGAACAAACATTTCACTTCAGCAGCAATTTACAGTTTATCTTCAGAGCAAACCCCTCTCTGACTCTCACTCAGTGCCTCACCACCTAGCCACACAAAGGAGCCTACGAGGCTGCAGAGCATCATGAAATATGTGTGTGCTTTGTCAGAAGCATGGCCTAAACACTTACAGTGCTGTAAATATAAACTCAACAGCTGTTGTGCCTTACAGTTCAAGGTAAGGCAGAATAGCTGACGTAAATTGTGCCAGTGTGCTATCAACATAAAACAACAGGGCATGATACATTACCATGAGCCCTGAGCACTTCACATCTGTCTTGACACCACCGTGGGTTTGACATCCGTCAGTTCAAAGGAGAAAATACAGCTTGCCAAGGGAATCCTTCCAGCCCTGCATCAAGGTGCTTGCCCCACCACAGGGAAGGCAGACAGCACTCTCTGCTCAGGCAGCATTAAAGGATTTGGGCCATGACATGCAGGCTAATATGCTGATCTGTTCCATGGGAAAGTACCTGTCAAGATGAGTCTCAGTCCAGCTGGGTGCCTATGCCAGCACATAACCTCAAGCACCCATTTGAAAACTTGCAACTTCAATTTATGCACATACTGATACTGTGCTCATCCATGAGGGCAGGTTAAACCAGGCTCTGCCAGCCCCTGCCTCGCCACAGTGCTTCAAGCAGCCCGAATGGCATTCCTGGCTGAGCCAGCCTGGGACCCAGTCCGCCCTGCACCACAAATCCCACTATGCCCATTACCTACTACCAAGTGCACTGCTTTTAAAACCTCTCTCCCCGCTTGTTAGAGGCTAAAAATAGTTCATGCCTCAATAAAGTTTAAAATATATAAAGTTTTGCTCATTATAAAGAAGCTACAACCTAACAAGCCTCCCAGAAGAGTGGGACTTTGAACTCAAAGTCAAACTGTTGATTAGATAAAGGGAAACCATTGTTCAGTCATCTCAGGCTGAGGGAAAGGTGTGCATGCATGCATCCACAAAAGCCCAAAGCCACCAGCTGCAATTATCCTCGGTTGAGTTCGGGGTGGGGGGAGAGCACAGCTCACAGAGGCCAGGTTTACACAGCCTCCCCCAGCCGAGGTGGGAGGAGGAGGAGGTTTTGGGTGCGTGGTGCAACCTCTGGTAAGAGGCAATAAGCACCCACCCTCCAGTTACACAAACTGGCCCAGCTGTGGAGCCCCCAACCCCACAGGGCACATCCACGGGACTTTTCACGTGAGAGGCTTGGCCCCGCGGGACTGCACGGGATGCAACAGACCCAGAGTCTGCTGTGAGAGACTGGCGCCCCCCCCCCCCCCCCCCCCTTCAGGGGACATGCTGGGACAGGCCTACCTAGCCCGAGCACATAAACCCATGGGACTCTGTGCTTTCCGGGGGCACCTTCACCACCAAGAAGACCAGCTGGAGAGGATCAACGGGACATCATTTGGATCCACAGAGTGGTGATACTTTCCTTATTCTGTCCCTGTCACTCCTTCTGTCCCCCCACCTATTATCTACTTCTTTCTTTCTTCCTCTCTCTGTTTCTCTGTTTCATATTCACCATCAAATAAAACCCTTACTATTGTCACTGGCATATGGTCTCGTTTGCACCTTAATTCGGGCAGAGGCATTTCTAAGAACCTTAAAACTGGATCATAACACCCCTCCCGAGGGAAGGCTGCTTACTTCTGAACAACAGAAGGCTTGGTTAGTTTGCTGCTTAAAGCCGGCAAATATATGGCACCCATCAAACAGGGTACAGTCCTGAAGGCTCACATGGCAACTGGACACCAAAAATTATGGATACAAGATATCATCAATATCCACCTTCCTGACCCAAGCCCTTCCTGATCTAAGCATGGCTTAGAAGGCAAGATAAACATAAATGACTCCTTAAATAAAGTCCTTCATCTTTAAAGATTTTTTTAATGGGCTCTGACCTGACAGAAACCCTTGGCTTTTGGATGTTCCTCACACTTTAAAACCCCAAAACCTTTCCCCCATCCTTCTGTGACAAAAATCCTTCCGTTGCGGTTTAATTCAAGGTACCTGTGTGATTCTGGTGACATCACTGATGGCATCTGCACACTGAGCAAGAGATGTTGCTGGACAATCAGGCTGGGAGACGGGTGTACGCCTAGGTCCCCTTCCAACACACACATGGGCAGAGCACTTGCCTGTGCCTGGGATCGGGGAAGGACTTTAGGATCACTGGGTTTGAAGGGATCCAATGAGACTGCACAGCTTCTTCAAGGTAAAGCTTCAGAGCTTTGTGGCATGTCAGTCTACCCTGGTTCAGAGAGTTCAGGTGGTATAACAGCAAAGCACATCCTCACAGGCCCAGCCCCAAGCACGTTTCCTATCGCACTACAGCCTGGAACACACCTAAGTGCCGGCATGAATCATGACCAGAGATCATGAGAGCTCAGGAATGAGGTGTGCCTATGGTCACCACTCCTCCACACTTGTTCTGCAATGGCACCGCTATTCTGGACGCCATGAACAGGGTTACTGATTTTCACAGATAATCCAAATTTCCTTATTCAGGCTCCAACCTTCAGGCACAGGCTTTGCCCTAGGGAACAAACAAGAAGAGCCAAGCAGCGCCAGCATTTGTGACTGCTGGTGAGCACTGACTATTGCCAACCATTACAAAACACAGGAAAACAGCAAGTGAGGCTTTAGCCAGTTTAAACAATCCTGCAGGGAATTCTACCCATAGAAACTAATACATATGCAAGCAAGAGCAAGCTGCCTGAGAAATGGGAGCAGGAGCACTTTGCCTCTGGTGTCAAATAAAGCACACCACTTTCATTGCCTCTGGTCCAGCGTTAAGTGTACTATTTAACATGCATACATGCCTAAAAGATTCTTCCTGAGTATCTACATAGATCTTCTCCCCTTGTGTTCAAAGTTTTAACGCAGGAGGGCAACATTATGCCTGTGGTCTGAATGAAGAGTGACGGGTTTTGCTTGTCTGGAAACAGTCCAGATTTCTCCCCAAGTGCCTGGAAGCAGAATTTGCCCATGTGGAGACATCCCCCAGCCTGGGTGGTGACAGCAGTCACTTGTCATTTCTCAGGAATACTCTAAGTCTCTGTTTAACCATCCTGTGTTGTACTGTGGAATTATCCTTAGATGTGCTTGTTCATCTGCTGTTGGTGTAAATTTAATTTGTCTCTGTCCCAGTCCTCTCCTTCTCTTCCAGGAGAGCTGTATTGCTCTCCTGAGTGATCCTGCTGTATATGTTTGTGAAACTGTCCTGTCCAGAGTGAGGGGAAGAATGAGTGAGGGCCCCCACATGCAGTGGCAGTGCTGTGCCAGGGACAAAGATCCCAAACGGGAATCAGCAGCACAAGTGGCTGTCACCATGTCAGTCCAGCGCTCCAAAGGCTGAGCACTTCCAATTGCTATTCAAATCTACCAGGGAGTTCATCATGTTTATTTAGGCATTAAAAGCAATTTCCCAAGCACATGTCTGTCACATTTAGACACAAAAGGCTAGCCTGTAATTAGGGCATATATGACCTCACTGGCTTTAATTGGGAGAAGCCGGCATCCAATCCATTTCCCAAAGAGAAGGAAAGTGGCATTAGGAGGGAAGTTCGGTGTCAGCTGGTAGAATGTGCAAAATACCTGCTGTAATGGCTCCCAATTCATCATCAGCCCCTCCACCATCAGGACTTTGTCAATGGTTTGCTCATCAATTTGCTCATGCAGCAACACATGAGATCAGGAGACAGATACTGTGTCAGAGAGAAAGATCACACAGCAGGAAAAACAGGAGGAAGAAAAAAAGGAAAAAACCCAGGAAAAGCAATTTCTGCTTTGGCAAGGCAGCAGGGCGGGCCCAGGGCCAAGGGGCTGTAACTCTGCTACCTTTACACGTGCTTATGCAGGTCAGAATTTAGTCCACCAGGGTCTGCTAGAACTTAATGCACAAGACAAAGAAAATATTTAAGACTGAAACACTCCAGCAAGAGCCAATCGTAAGAAGAAGTCCATTTGTAGTAGGAAAATGCAGAAAAGAAGTCCGAATTCTGCTACACATATCCTGCTACAGAGAATGTACCATTTTGGCCCATTTGAGAGCTGACAGGCACGCCTCTACCTGCAGTGCACTGCTTCTGCCTGTGGGACAGGCCACAGAGCCACCACCCATCCCAGGCACAGCCAGACCCAACCCAGGGACAGACAGGGGTGGTGTCAGTCACTCCAAACACCTACTCTCACCCTCCAGAGGGATCTGTGCTCAGGCCTATGACGTCCTGTCAACCATTTCTTTTCAAAACAGGGACAAGGGTGGGAAAAAGCTATCGTATATAAACTACACATATTTTTTATTAGTAGTAGTATTTTCTACTGTGATAGGAACAGAACTTGCAGCTCTGCTACACCAAGAACTGGACAAGTTCAAGACATGGGGCAAAACAAGCATTAGAGAGGAGAGGCTCACTTTCACTCCATCACCAAGGACGTCTGTATGTCAAAACTATGTCCTCCGTGTCTCTGTGGCAGGACACAAAGATTTCCCCACCTTTGAAACCAGATCCCAGGTCAGTCACTGCAGTTACTTTTGTTGGCTTTACTGCTTCATCTCCATGAAAAAAATAATCACCATTCCCTTCACAATGAGCAGCCTCACTCTTCAGCTAACAATATCATATCACCAGGAAGAACTTCTGAGTTTTTATGCCTCAGGAAATTCTAGTATTTAAAAATAAATACATTAACAGTCAGATAGAAAGAAAAAGAGACAGACAGAGAGATGGACAGGTTTTTACATTGATTTGGCATAAAAAGCTCAGATCTCGGAATATTTTCCAGAATTAAATACTTACTACCAATCTATATCAAAAAGTACCAGCAGATTTCCACCTTTTTCCTCTGTCAGACAAGCTAAATACTTGGTCTTTCCTGGCTAACATATTTTCCTGGGGCCACAGAAAATATAAGTGAAGTCGGATGACTACTCAGGCACAAGGAAATGCAGCAGGCAGGTGAAAATCAAGGAAAAAACCAAAACGATATCACATAATCAGTCTGAATTCTGTTCTTAGCACAGTTAATGAGCTCTAACACAAAGAAACTGGCCTCCAAGAGACAGCCAAATCCTGCACTAGCTGTAGAAGGCCCCTTGCTTCCTTCCACTCCTAATTCCCTTCATGCCTCTGCACAATAACCTGCTTCTCCACGTGCCTTCTGCTGGTTTCTGTCTGCTCTTGTCCTGCTTCGGTTTGCCTCTGGCTTTCCAGCTCATGAGGGTCATCCCGTACTCGTGTCCCAGCGCCCCCGGGGCCTGTCTGAAAGGCGTGGCAAAGAGGGAGAGCGGCACGGGTTACTGCAGCGTGCCTGATCTGTAATCTGAGCCACAGCTGGGGGACAGACCCCAGGCAGCCTCCGGCCACAGCTCCAGGAGACAGAGCTGCGCCAATGAGGGAGAGAAGCTGTATGCGTACTGTTTCCAGCAGACATAAAACACAACTCCCAGTGTGTGCTCCCAATAAAGAGAGGCTGGAGGGGTGGAACTAATAGCTGCTGAGCATATCGTGTGCAGGATTGATGGCTTAAATAAGTAACAAACACAAAAAGCACACAGGGAAAACAAGCAGAGAGAGGCGGGAGGGAAGGATCAGGCACTGGCCCGGAGGACCTCCGGAGCCATGGAGCCCCTCAGTGTTCTGGAACGGGCAGGGCAGCCCACGGCCATGGCATGGCCTCCCCAGGAGCCGCTGCCGCTCCAGCTCCGAGGCAGCACTTGCGAAAGCCGTTGGCACCAGAGCCTCGAGAGCAGGGGCTGCTGGTGGTGGAGAGGGCAGGGATGGCGCTGGGTGGGCCTTGCAGCCCACAAACGTGTGCCTGTGGGCTGGGGAAGGTCCAAGGGTGTGGGGAGGGGGTGTCAGCCACAGCAACACAGTGCCCGGCATTGCACATGGACAAGGAGTGGAAGAGAACATAATTTCTTTAAACTCATCTTGCATTCAGCCAGCTGCATATAAATTTCCCTCTATCTCATCAAGCTCTCACTGTTTGGCCTCCTCTGACTGATATTGGCTCATCATACTTAATCTAGGGTGAAATTTCCTCGTCTGAGCTAAATTACTCGCAGCCATCAAGGGAAACGATATTTATTTTTCGTGGGGCTAATGACCTGTCCCCCAGACCCACCCACTGATGGTTATTTACTAGGGCCCAGATGCTTGGGCTCAAAATGAGTGCTAATGTCAGCGGGGGCCATTCCTCATCCAGGGCTCTGATTGAATTGGAGCGATCCCATTGACATTGACTCGGTGACTTTTAAGGCCATTACCCTCAGCAAGAGATGAACCTCTCTCATCATTGCTCCGACACTGACAGCTGATTAGCGACAAATTACAAGCGGGAAGAACCTAAGCCTTGGTTGGGTGAGGGAGGGGCAGGGGGAGAAAGTGGAGGAGGGATTTGGAGGAGGTGTGGAGAAAGCACAGAGTCGGAGAACTTGGAGCGAGGAGCAAAGGAAAAGGAAAGAGTGGGAGGGGACAGCAACACCCAGAAGCTGATGCAGGCAGCCTTTGGCTGGATATAGAGCAGGGCCCACAGCCAAAGGTAGCAGAGAGGCAAAGACATGTAGTGACTTCAGGGAGCCGGAGTCAGAGCAGGGCTGGGAGCTCCAGTCAGCATGTGAAGAATGTACAGCAGGGCCAAACACAGCTGGGGCAGGCAGACAGCTTGGTGGCAGCTGTGTGCCAGCTCTCAGGAATCACAGGTCCCATGAAAACAGAAAAGCCTCCAGGAAAGAAAGGGCAAGAGCTGCCTGACACCCTGACACGCATTTCAATTAAGGCCCTCATTCTCAGTGTTCAGACAGCGACATCAACACGACCAAATGCACTGTCACCATGACCTGTTTTGCCAAGCACACTGGTACCTGAGTTTCTCTTTTCACTGCTCTTACACTGCTGAGGGATAAAGTTTTAATGACTCCAGGTCACACCTACAGTTTTGGTTCTAACCACAGAAACACAGACACTTTTGCTGTCAAACATGGAAACAGCCAGGAACCCACAGCAGCCTCCTGTGCCAGCTCCCCAAAGAGGCAAGAAGGGGTGGGTGTTATTTTAAAGCTAAAAGAGAAAGATGCCATACCTTAAAGAAAATGCTCCCCCCCCCCCCCCCGTGCTTTTATCTGGATGATTTGTGAAGCAGACTATACTAGCCCCTAAGTAAAAGGGAATATTTTCAGTGACACCGTTAATAATGGAGCCATCCTGAAAGGCATTACAAGGAGGCTTGCTGCTCTGCAGTCCTGCATAAGCAGGCTCGCCACACTTTACAGCTCACAAAACACCAGGCCCATTTCAAAGAACAAATGTTGTCAAACACAGACAGAGAAAATGCTTGCGAGGCTGAACTGCCACAGTCACAACTGCCCACTGTGAAATAAAACCTGGCTCTGGGTACTTGGCAAACAATGCAGCATACCTAAGTGCAGCCTGTCAGCTGAGGTCTGAAACCCCAAACACACCTTCAGCAGCGGTCATGGCAGTTTGAATCTCAGCCCCTAGCTGAAGGAAAGCTGCTCTGAGGGACCCCAAGCCTGTGGCCAAACCTCCCCTTGCTCCTGCTTTACAGCTGTATCCAGCACCTGTCTGCCACTGCTTCCAAGGAAAGGCAGCCAAAGCAGTTGCACTGCTCTCCCCTCTCTGCTCCACACCAATTCTTACTGCGATCTCAAGAGCTCACTAGGAAAGGTAGCATACGCCCTAAAATACTCCTGGGGACTCAGCAATGAGCAGTGCATTGGACCAGCCGTACAAGTCAATGTGTTTTATGGCCAGAGCACCTGTGACCTCAGCTGTGCTCCTGGAGGTCTGGAGCTACTCCATTGCAGTAGATGCAGATCCCTCACTGCAGAACTGATGGGGCTGCCATCAAGCTTGGCTGGAGATGACCAGCTGACACATACTTTGATGCAGTGACCGACCAACAACCCTACAGTGTGCTCTTCAAGCTACAAGCCTTGTCCTACCTCTTGTCTTGCAAGCCTGGAGAGGACACAATGCCTCCTCAGAACATCCTCTGAGGGAACGCGGCTTGGCTTTTTTGACATGAGCATAAGCTACGGCAAGCGTATCAGCATGAAAGATGTGCTAACGGATGAATGTCTGATCCTTATGGGAACTTCCCTGACTTTAAAAGACCCCAGTTGCAAAATTTCCACCTCAGAGACCACTCTGTGATCTCATCACTTAAGTTTTCCTCATACAGAGAACTCATACTGCCACAGTGAAGTCTTCCCCTTACCTAATTTCCACCTGCCAATCCACACCAGTCCATCAGTGTGCAGAGAACCTAGCTGTCCCTTCAGCACTGGCTAGCCTGCTTTGAGAGAAAGCTCTGTCAAACCACCACCTCCCAGCTCTGCAGCACTTCCCTCTCCTGAAGCAGGACAACAGCAACTTGGAACACTCAATAGAAATAAAAAGAAATTTCTATGGGCAGCAGGCTGGGTTTGATGAGCTCTTTTGGAAGGGAATGCAAAGAAAAGGTTCACCAGCTTGCAATAAGGTCATGATATTGAGCTGATGTGGTGTACAGAGATGCATACGGCTTCCACCCTAAGAAAATCTTTCTCCAAGAACAGGACAGGGGAGCTTTTCTCCTTAGAATTAATCTCCCCGGTAAATGCATCGTTGTGGGGGATTTGTCATGTCCCAGAACAGAAAAGAAATCTAGGTAATTGGAGCAAGGCTAGCTGTCACATGGTCAAAAAACCCACAAACCATTCACCAACTGCAGCATCACAACACTTGGTCACCAAGCTGCATCTCAGAGCTCACAAATACTACAAAAGATCTCACATCATCCCTTAAAACACCCTACATGTTAAAAGGAAAAGATTTCTTGCAACACGTTCTGAACAAGCCCAGTGACACCTGCTAGTGGGAGGAGGTCTGAGCCAAGCTGCCAGGTAAAAACAGCTCATCTCTCTGGCTGTGGAACGCAGCAGGAAGCTGATGGAGTGCCTGGCTGCCTGCGTGTGCTGCACAGTTGCTGGGGTGGGTCTGTCTGACCACGCGTCCAAACGGGCTAATGCTCCCTTTCCCAGCCTGATTGGTCAATTTGGGTGACATATTTTGGGCATCTCTGCTTACTCAGTGACTGCAACTTGTACCCCATCCACAAATCCCCATCTGCAGCTACAGATGGCCCTTTTTTTTCCCTTCCTCCCTTCTCTATTGTGTGGAACAGCTCTTGGAGGCTGCAGAACAGAGGCAGGGATGCAGGGTTGCTGTGCTTTCCCATGCAAGCCAGACAGACATTAAATTCAACACAAGTAAGGAAACCCCAATTCTGAACCTGCAAACTGTCCACTGTGCAGCCAAAAGTCCCTTTCTCCAGGTCTGGCTCACACACAAAGCACAGCCCAAGAGCAGCAGTTACACACTGTTGTAAGACAAATCAGGAAAAAATCCTGCTAAATTTGACTACGCAAACTTGATCCTTTCTTTAGTGTTTAATATACTTTATGCCTTTGGAAAACATTCTCTTCTTCTGCGCTTCATGAGGAACAAGAAGATTTACCCCAACCTAGGAACAGTTCCAAAGCCTGGAAGATCTGGTAAAATGCTGTGAGGAAATCCACTTAAATTTGTATTGCAAAATCCTATCTGTCTTTTCTCACATTGCCTCACTCCTAACTCTTGATTTTCTGCTTCACTACTAAATAGCAACATGAGACAAAAAACCACCTGTTTCACCACTTGAGTCTCACTTCTCTTAACCTCGAGTGAAACTGGGCCCAGACCAGGGGAAATGAGCCAAACAGCAGAGATTAAAGACACAAATGTTCGTACATACACTCACCTCTTTCAGTCCGCCTCTTTCAAATGCCTGCGCTGCAAGGAGGAGGTAATTCACCTGTACAATGCTATCTAATGCTGGGCTGTTGGTGCTGCCAACCAAACTGTTCTTAAGCCCTGAGGCTTTTGTCTAGGAGTGTATTTGTCGTTATTCCTTTGCTTAGGAGTGTAATTGTGGTGATTTTTCATGGTTATCATCACTGTTACCTTCAAAGCAAACAAGCAAGGCCTCGGAGCATAACCATGCTCCAGTTCTGCAAGAATTACAAGTGCTTTTACACTTCAGCTGAGGCAAAGCAAAGCCTTGTCCTCCTCCCTACATTGTTCACATGCCTCTCCTGTATTTCAGGCCTTTGCACTACAAATGTATCTATTTCTTTTTTTTCCATTTCTTTTTTTTTGAGCCTGTGTATTGCAAAGTCCTGTGCTTGTAAGAGGCACACCTTCAGCATCATTAGTGACATTTATTTTACATTACTCCTAGTCTGAAAACACATTTCATGTGATATTTTGCCAGCTGGGCCCAAAACTATTAATCCATTTTTTAAATGCAGACCATTTTGTTTTTAATCACACAGTTCTATTTTGTGTTGGGTGCACTGTAATCCATGGAGTTCTGTAATTTTCCACTTCATTTATTTTGGATTTAATGAGCTGGTAATAATGTATCTTTCCAACAGAAATGACTGCCTGAAATGTGGAGCAGAAAGTCACAAAAGTAAAGAACTTGGGCAGGGAACATTGCTGCCTGAAGTTTTATGGAAATAAATTGAGCAACATTAAGACATGGAAGCTATAATAGAGTGATAGCCATGGTTAACTGCTGATTTTCTGTTTTCAGTAGTTTTTAAAAAATATTTTTAGAGATAACTGTTGTGTTAGGCTGAAGAAGTCTTGGTGCACCTCTGCAGAGCATCAGTTAGAGCTGTGATTTTTAGCTGCAGAAGGGAAATCCCCAGCTCATTAGACCTTTAGGCCTAATTCCCATTGCAGTCAGCCCAGGAAGACTCAGATGATCCACATCCCAAATCAGTCTCCTATCCTCCACTTGGGCAGCTAGGCCAGGGGGGTGATTTCAAAAAGCTCTGAGCAACCAGAAGCTTTGAAAGATGCTTCAAAATTAGGCTACTTAATTAGATGTACAAATACGGGGCCTTGTTTTGTATACCTTGAAGTGCATTCTTTGATGGCTCCCAGATGCAAAACAGTTTTCCTCTGCTCCAGATGAGCAGGTATTTCATGCTAAGCAATACCAGCCAGAAGTTTCACCTGTTAAATGCATGTTCATCTCCAATGTGTATTCTTCTGGGTGTGTATGCTCCCTCTGGGCATGGACAAATGACACTATCGTGTCGTTATACCTACAAAATCCCTTTTGGTTTGCCACGGATGGAAAAGATCAGATGTGTACAAAGTATCCTTGCTTCATGTAAAAACACATGAGGTTTTCATCTTGGTTAATTTTAAAGTAATCCCAAAAGTTGCACCTTCTTGCATGGCAGCTCTTTAAATACAGCAGTGGATCCACCACTCCAGCTCTCCACTCCTGGTGAGTGCCACGGAGCGCCAGCAAAGGGGCAGTACTTCCAGCAGCAATCTTAGACAAACATTGGTATGGCTAGCAGGCACAAGCCAAACGTTGTGTTTGGCATGGCAATCCCAGCCACGATCTCGCCCAGCCAGGATGGGTCATAGAGAGCTCAAGAGGAAACTTGGCAAAAAAACCCTAGGCTGTCTATTTAATGGCAAAACTGCTTTTAAAGATGATGTTTAAAATATTAGTTTAAATGCTACATTCACAATCCTGTTCTGCAAACTGTAAACAAAAGCTGATTATCACCCGAAGACATTTTCTTCTGTAATTAGGTTCACTCCTCAGTTTAAAAAAGCCCCACATAACTTGTAAGGAAAAACAGTCATGTGGTATATATCCCCTGCTCTCCTCAGAGCCTCTGAATAATGTGACTCTGCTAATTGGTACCCATTAGGGCAGGAATCAGAATCCCACTGCCCCAAACATGCCGCATTTTTCTGATAATTACAGTGCTGGCAAACAACCCCCCCCCCCTTCCCTAACAATTTCGGGGCTAATCACAGTGAATCCTGTATATAGTGTGATGCTGCATTATTCAAAAAGGTAATGAAATTCCAGGAAACATCAGATGCAGCAGGTACATGAAGATAATTTTGTTTTTATAACCAATTTCAGTCAGATAAATACTAGAATCCTTTCCAATTTTCCCCCCATGAAACTAAAGTGTCACTGAGATTTACAGCCCCCTCAAGTTCTCTTTTCAGAGGAACATTCATTTACATAAACAGATAATCCCAGATAAAAATTTCCATTAGACAAAGGTGAAATGGATCAATTTTCTCTGCCAAGACAAATCTTAAATCTTGAACAGATAGGGTCATTATTACACCAGGCCCATTTCAGAAATAATGTATTAAAAAAAAAATCAGCCGATAGCAGCCATTTCCAGCTTTCCAATTATCTTTAAGAAAAGCTTATTCTGTGGACAATAAAGCACATTACTGCACAATATGATACAGTCCATAAAGATCACAATGTTTTATGAAAGGTTAAAGAAAGCTCAGCACATTTAGGGGAATGTCATAACCCACAAAGTCTTTCAAGACTTAACCAGATCCCCGTGCAGGCCACTGTGCTGCGCGTGTGGCGCTGCCCTCCCGCAATCGCAGAGGCGCTTCCTGGGGGCACCTGGAGATTGGGGGTCCACGTGCTGTCACACGGCCTGGAACGGAGGGCCTGCCACAGCATCTCTTCCCCCCAGGAGGAAGCAAATTAGCTGTCCCTCCCCAGCGTGCTGGAGAGGAGGAGATCGTTGCTGATGGCACTTACCACACACACGAGGTCCCTCTGCCCTGTCCTCATGACCAAAGGGCTCTTCTCAGCCCGCAGGAACATCTGGCACATAGAGAAACATGGAATGAGATCGCTGTGCTGCCTCTTCCTGCTCCACCTCCACCCCAGGCAGGGTTGGGCACTAACAGGGCAGAGGCAGAACCCCGACCTCTCCTCCCCACCACAGGCCCCTGCTCCCCACCACCTGCTGTGGCCCTCTCTGCAATGCCAGAGCAGAGCATCCAGCTCTGCAGCTCTCCCCCAACCCCAAGCTCCAGGGGGAAGGCTGGGCAGCTGGGGCAGGAATACCCTCCCACAGCAAGTAAGCCACGCTGCTCGCCAGTGCCACACAAGTTTGTCGGGCCCCTGGGAATGGAGTTTATGGGGGGTGACAGCAGCAAGGAGAAGGTGCCAGAAATCACTGCCTAATAGACACGGCAGTCAAGGCAAAACAAGCAGCAACTTATCTGACTCGATTTTTTATCTAAGAGGAATCAGATTGATTTGCCATTTAACTAACTGCTCCTTACAGACATCCAGAGGAAGAACAGGGAGAGGAGTGGTATGGGAGTGAGTGACACATGAGATCCCATCACAAGAGCTTACTTGCAGGAAGGCTTTATCCTGCTTGATGCCAAATCCCATCCTGCAGATCCCTAAGACTGCTCAGGAGTGCAGGTGATAAGGCTCTACAAATCCCTGGGAGAGTTTTAGGCACCACAGGAACTTCAGAGCCGGGGATGTGCCGTCACTTACTCTGAAGTATGAGAAACAGGAATTACCTGAAACAGAAATGGACATCAAAAGGCACATCTGGATGTGCCTTTCCAAAGCTTTACCCTATACCACAGCATCAGGCAAAGTTATTTTCACTCCTTTGCTAGGAGCACCGCAAGACCACCCTGTGACCCCAACAGTCTCCTGAGTGGGGACCCGGTTCAGTGACTTGGTCTGCGGTATTTTAATTCCTCTGTTGTGATGGATCTTCTGGACTGAAAAGTCCAGTGGGACAGAGGCTGCTTGGTCTCATTTACCCTTAGAGCAGCCAGCACCCAGGACCTCTGGGTTTTCTTCTCCCTGGCCAATAAATAATGCCAAAGCTGTGGAGTAACAGCAACTCATTCCTCTGTGAAGGGAAGGCCACCATCTATCTAAATGCAAAAAAGATGTAAAACGGCACAAGCAATTTTCTAACCTCTCTTCAAGAGTCTTCTGGTTCAGCTGCCAAGACCAGAGACATACCAAATCTGAAAAGTCTAATGATATGGAAACCCTATTTGCTGGTAAAACAAATCACCACGTGAGCTTCCATGAAAAGTTCCTTCCTGCATTGCTAGAAATGTGAGTACCTTTTAGTGGCGCCAGAAGAAAAAAACCTGACAGGACACAGCTGAGCCATTGGACTGTTCACTACAGCTCTATCAGCTCACCAGAGAGGTGGCAGCACCAGTGCTGGATGGAACCGTGCAGGCTGTAAAGGATTAACAGCACCCTTGTATCAGTTCTTGTCAGATTTTTTCAAGCCATGTTTGTGCTTCTATTCCTGTCCAACAGGAGCATGACAGATAGCCTGCTATCACCTTCTACAGCTTGAAACTAATTGCAAACTATTAAAAGAATTACTTTGTGCAGAATTTCTGAATGACTACTGGAATTTTAACCAATACCTTTGGTTTGAAAAAAGGGGATTTTCTACGAAGTGCCCCAGTGCTGAACTTAAATTAAAAATAATCACAAAACCCACATCTGTTTTATCCCACCCCAAAGAGCAAAGAGCACATAAACTACAACACTTGTTTTCAACTTTATAAACTCTCTTATCCCATGTGTAAGTAAAGGATCACAGCTCACAGAGGAGGTAAGAAAGAACAACCAAGCGCAGAAGTTCACATCTATCAGCTCTCTTTCAGACACACGCAAACACTCAGATTTCACTCTCTGTGGTGGATAAGGTGTGACATTTTCAAGAGGGACAGTGTTTGACTTGCTAGTAGGTTTAGGCTGCGAAGAAAAGATCTCCAGCAGGCTACGTGATTTACTGGTCACTGCACAGAAGTCACTGTACAGGAGGGACTTGCATTGCTCAAACAGGGATCACTGGATCGCCTTTTAACTTGGGACTTCATCCCGAACACTTCTAAATAGTAACAAGGTAACTACTGCAACCTAGAAAAAAACCCAAACAGCTCAAGCAGGCTTTTCCTATCAACCAAGACAACTGTGGTAGATCATCTTGGGGTCTCATCTGCCCCGTTGTACAACCTTTCAGCTGGATTTTGAGTAGCTAAGGATGTAGAAAATCACAGGAAAAGAAAAATAATGTTGGTGTTCAAAAGCATCAGGTGATGTGGTTAAAGCTGTCAGGCACAGCAATCAGCATGGCTTCAATATACAAAACTTGCAGCTCACTAGAAGACATGGCTGACTTCATAATTTTATTAAATTGCTTTAATTGTGAGCTGAGAAAGTCTTCCAAGTAGATCCATACTTCCTTTAACTGCTACTGGAAACTTTTTTAATGTGTGGAAATACTTACTGTTGCCATCACTGGCATATCAGTCATAACATCTAATGGTGTGGAGATTGTTGCCTTATAAAATTCACAGCTGGGTAGCTACATGGCTCAAGGCTAAAACCTATTTTAAAATCCAGTGTTTTAGGAGGGAGAATGTTTATTAAAACATTTTGCCCATTAAAAATATATGACCTATCATCGGTCATTCCATGTGATGCAGTGCCAGCCCTTTTTTAGGCAGTCCACTTGGGACAACTGCTGAAAACCTGGCAAGCCTGTTTGACAACTCCACATCCTAATAACTCACTAGTCCATCAAAAAAACCCCAAACAAACAAACAAAAAACCCCTCAAACAAAACCTCCCAAAAAAAGCATTCCAGTAGCCTGAAAGAAACTCACCAGTGCCCCAGACGTAGCGTGCCCAGAACTAACTCACACACAGAGCCACAGTTGGTCTCTTCACGCTGACAGTCACACTGACATGCTTGCTTGATCTCCTCATGGCACAAGTTACACTGAAATAATAATGAAGCTGAGGTTTTTTGTTGAGGGTTTTTTTGTGTGTTTTTTTTTGTTTTGTTTTGTTTTTTTTTAAATGCAATGTGGTAAAGAGAGAAATGTTGATAAATATTCTTTCAGCAACTCCAGAGGCATTCCGCATCCACTTCCATGAGCTGATGCATGTCTTAACCTGGAGAGCACAAGGATGAATACTTTGAGGCTAAACAAAAAACCCAAGATTGCTCTCTCTTGGACCATTCCCCCACCTGCACTGTGTAAGGAGAGCCACTGGAACTGCACAGGAAGGATCCCCCTCATCCTGGGTGAATCCCCCTCCGCAGTGAGTAGTCCCGCTGAAGTCAGTGGGATCACCCAGGGAGGGACCGATGGCCATCGTGAGTGGCTGAGTTCCCCATCTGACCCCACCTTAGACACAGCTGGCACATCAATCGTTAATTGAGGGAATTATCTGAGAAGCTCTGACAAAGTGGAAAGCACTTGGATACGGAGGGATGGATGTGCAGTCAACGTCATCTGTTCTCCTGGGTTGTCTCTGCCCATCCTGCAGCTTCCCTCTCATTCTGGCTGGCAGTGGCAGGTCTCTCCATGACCTGAGGAGCACCACAGCCTTTCCCAGCTGTCTGCAAGACATGCTTCTGTTGCGATTTTGCTTCCTGTAGCATCATGACCAACGAGGCCAGGTAGGAACTAAGAGGTCTCTCTTCCCGAACCACTGACACCGTTTCTGGACGGCCAAGGAGGTGAGGAGGAGGGCAGATTGAGCTGCCTGAACACTAGCAGGATGGCAGGTCCTCGGATGTCAGCCACGTTCAGTGTGCTCTTTGTGCCAGACACACTTCTCACAGGTAGCAGAGTTACTTACTTGTTCTTCCTACTTGATGTGCAGAAGAGAGGGCCAAGCAGAGAGCTACAGCTGTTAATGTCCCTTTTCTACTGCAGGAGAGGTTCCTCTGGGAAGTTAACCCAATCATGTCCTGCACTCCCAAGAAAGCACAGCCCATCCAGTAGGTCCTGGTTCTGGTTCTAGTTGACCCCAGCTGAGCCTTTGCTTTGGACTAACTCTCCAGCAAAAAGAACACCGTGTTTTGCACTTGAAACAAAAGTGTCACCACTGCTAACAACCAGGAAAATAACCCTGACCTTACTGCACATCCCCTTGCGGGACAAAGCATGGATGACGTTATTCATGCTTGCGCTGTACAAATGTTCCCAAAATGTCAGTCTTCTCTAATGACCCTAAAGAGACTGAAAATTAAAGTGCAGTTCTGGGCAGGGAAGTGACTCTATTAAAAAGAGACAGACAGAGAGAGCCCATGGCCATTGCCCATAGCTGCTCTGAGCTGCCTTCCAATTTCTATATATTAACTAAGCCTATGCACCAAAGCCATGTTTTTAACTACTGTCAGCACTGCAGAGTCACTCCAGCAGCAATCGAGCAAGCTGTTCTGCCTCATGCCTCATCACCATTTCTCACACTCTGCATCAAAGCACCAACATTAGCAAATTCAGCTGCCCTTCAAACTCCCAGCTCCAGTCAGGAGGAAGCATCTGCAGCCGTTCAACTCCTTGCAAGGCTGCCGAAAATAGTCCCTGCTTGCCAGGAATACCCAGAGCAGCCAAGCCCGATGGCTCTCCATGACACATGGCCTTAGGACAGGCAAGGGAGCTGAGAACAGCTCCACATCCCCACGCTGCTCTTGGATTCCCATTCCAAACCCCTCCCCAGCAGCACAGATCATCTGCAGGCTTTCAGGAGTCACTCCTGCCATTCAGCACGTCAGCGGGAATCAGATCTCAGTGGGGGAAGAGCACATTACTTCACATGAGGGTAAGATCACTTCCCAGTGACACAGCACAGGCTGACACAGCTGTGGCTGCAGCACTGTGTCTTCTGTGGAGCACAAAGCTTTCATTCCAGCAGTCACTCCAGCAGCAGAACACTGTCAGAAGGCATCCATCAGCTTAGCAGACTGTCGGAAAACAGGAAACAGAATCAAGATGGGCTTTGGGCAAGAGTAGCAGAACTCTAACTCCTCGTGGCTCAACTTACACAGCACAGACAGGGAGTTCAATCACTGCCTCCTTTTTTTCCCAGAACACCGGGTTACTGTCATTCCAAGGTTGCAGAGAAAGGAGGAGCAGAAGCAGAACAGAATTCTCAAAAGTGGTCAAATCCAAGTGCTCTGCAGCCACTTGTGGGACATGCTGGTGAGTTTGGTATGACTGATGAGATACAGTATACAGCATGGTTTGTGAAAGGAAATGGCAAGGAGGATGCAACTGGAGAACAGAGGAAAATTCCAAGAGATGCTTTTAAGACTGGGAAATAATCTTCTGTGGACCTTGCTTAATGTTTGACAACCTAAAAAAATCAACACATTAGCTTAAATATGTGGAATTAATAGATGAAATGGTAAAATAATTTCATGAAAAAAGGGAAAAAATTAGGAGGAAAGCAGGTTACCAATTCCCTTCCCTCTCTTCTCTGCAGACAATTTTTTTGTCAAAGTAATAGCTGAAAAGGAGCATTCCAGGTCTCCCAGGCCCACATGGAGGTGGGACTGGGGCACCTACCAGCATGAAAAGTAGACAAACACAAGATGTCACAAAATAAGGGATTATAAACAGTTGCAGGAGTTGTTACACTGTACTTGGTTCTTCACGGGCATCCCAGTACTTCATAATACATGGCCTCCTCCTTGGCACTTAAAAGTCCCCATTACTTAATGAAACTGGACAGAGAATGAGGATAAGAGAGGGAAGATAACCTGTCTATCTTCAGAAAATCATGGAATTCCAATTTTAGTAACCAAAACAACTAAGGAAAACCTATCCAAAGACAAACTAAGTGGCAAGGGGAAAACCCCAATCTGGCAGACAGGCAGGCACTGCAGAGAGCCAAACAGGACAATCATTTCCTCCCCATTTCTTGGATCTTTCTGGAGCATTTTGGGAGGCAAGGCTAACCTTCATTTTGATATCACAAATTCTCAAACCACACCACTGCTACGTAGCAGAGATTGTGGCATTTAGCAACATAGACAGGAAAAAACCATGATTTGCACACGTTCATCTTGGCAGATAATGAAAAAACAAGCCAAAAGGAAGTGCAGTGAGATGATCCCAAATGCCAATACCCAAACCTTGTTTGGGATTAAAGCAGTCCTTCATATATCAGATTAAAAAGCACACTAAAAGTTTGGAAGGAATTCTGGAAAAGGTCCAGTTGATTTCAGCACAGGACTCCTCATCAGAACCAAATGAGAACGTGTGTCTGTGGTCCTACTTACAATAACATTCAAATACCTGGAGATATCCATCAGCACCAGTGAGGCTTTACAGCAAAACCCACAGGATGAACTTTACAGAAGTCTGCTTTGACTTTAAAGAGCCTTAGAAACACAGTCCCCTTTGGTAAATCTGCTGTCAGACTCCAGCCAGGTGAGGGGAGCTTCGGACTTCCAGTCTCGTTCTTTCTTCGGCAAATTCCCAAGGCCACATACTTCTCCAAAATTACCTTATGGACCAAAGCTGTCCACAATTCCTGGAACTTCACTCCCATTATAAATACATCAGCTAAACTTACCCCAACTAGAGAAGCAAAGCCTCTCTAGTCAAAACAATTGGTCACGAAATGCCTTCTGTTGTGGCATGAATTCCAGTCATGATAAAATTTTATAAGCAGGCAGGAGTTAGAGAGACCTTTAAATATGAAAAACAAAAACCCCAAATCTGATGCACCTAAAATTCAGAACTCCACAGAAAGGACTTTTTTTTCCTCTACCAATTTCACTAGAAGCAGACAATTGTGCTAGTAAACACCACCCCACATGATTAAGAATCTTTCCAAAGTGGCTTCTCTCCCTGAAAATCCCTTATATTCTCAAAAAAAAAATCCTTTTTTGTCCCCATACCGCTTCCATCTTCAGAATGTATCCAGAAAAAAGCCATTTGTGAATTACTTCCAGTTCTTTCAGTTCAGGACTCTATTATGCTGCACAATTGTTCGTGTGCATCTGCTTAACGTGGAGGGAAAAGATGTTGCTAAATTGGGAACAGAACAGTGGGCTGGGCAGGAGAGGTGCCTTCTCCATTGTGTGCACAGGGCGGTTCTGCTGACTGCAAGGGCTCACACAGCAGGAAAAAACCCAAATGCCATCCCTGCTCTTGCTATTGGCAGCTGTTCTCTTATCACCAAAGAGAATTTATCGCACCATTGACAGATGCTGAGATTCAGAAGTCGGAGAGGAAAGCCAAAGGGATTGAATCAAAAAACAAAAACGCATCCCCCCCACCCTAAAGAAAAAAAAAAAAAGGAAAGAAGAGCCCTACAAAACCAAGTCATTTCAGTGCACACATCACACGGCAGCTCTCCATGGGGAGAGGAAAGAGAGCCGAGCCCCCACGCAGATGTCAGCAGGTCTGTCTGGGGCATTGCTGGAAGCTGCTCAGTGCTAAAACAAGGAGCTGCAGGAAACCACGGGGAACTTGGACACAAAATTCCTAGTGGGGACAGTGGGAGGAGAGAAGACCTTCAGGGAACAGGACCTTGAAATCAAGCTGTCTTGGTATTAAAGAAGGTACTCGCATTCCTAGTGTTCTCTCATGAAGGGAATTGGTGGATCAGGGATGTCCTGAGATTTCTGTTCTTGCACACACACACACACACACACACACACACACACACTTTCTCTTTCAAAGCCTCTTTGACTCCCACAAGGCTACAAATCTTAGTTTCTTGTATGTGACTCCACTGCATACCAACATCCAGGAATCCATTGCACAGCTGCTATGGCTACTTCCAAAAACTGGAGACAGGATTCCTATCTTGTACGTGGCAAGGGGCTTTAATATCTCCCCTCCTGACGTCAGGCGTGGCCAGGTGCACACAGGCACTCCATGCACATGGACATGGTGTCTGTGGTCATAAAACAGTGCCTATACTTCGTCCACAAGTTTTCCCAAATTGCTGCAAACAGCATTCCAATATATCCATCCTGCTTCCTGTCCCCAGGGAAAACACAATTGTCTTTATCACAGGCAAAGGAACCCTGAGCTATCCACAAACACTGCTGTAGGCACAATGAAAAGGAAGACATGCAGTGCCTTCCACCAACATTCCCAGATGCAATTTCCTAACTAAGGCAGCCTGATAAAAGACTTAATTCCTGGACACTAATCTGTCTTTTCTGGAAAACTCAGAGCAAGCTGAATTCTCTCAGAGCAGTAGATTCCAGCAGTGGGAAAGTAAGTCCCAGAGCACCTCACATTTCCTTACTTGTAACGTGGGAAGCCCTCGAACACCCGGGAGGAGGCATTTTGCCGGGCACTTCAGAGGAGGATCAAACTGGCAGCTACGGCAGCTTTAGGAACATCAGCACCGCCCCGATGGGCGCTGCTAGGGGTCTGCAAGGCCCGGCCCCGGCGGGTTGAGCCCCCAGTTCTATGGAATGAAGTGAGGCTACCGAGGCAGCTGGCGGGAGGACGAGGGGTAGCGTGGAGCAAGGCTGACACCTGCAGGGAGAGCTGGGCATGACGGGGAAGATGCCCCGACCCCCGCTTGCCTCGGGTCTTCTTGTCCCCACCTCCTCCTGCCCCGCAACACGGCCGGGAGGGGCCGCCTGCATGACAGGGAAGGCAGGGGCGGAAGAAACAGTTTCAGTGCCTCAAAAATCAGCATCGACAATATTTCCACCCTTTCAGTTTTAAAATTGAACCACTTTGGGGTTTGCTTACATTCTGCCATCAACATTTGAGATACTTGGTTGGGATCATTGCTCTTCCCCCGGTTGCTCACTGGAAAACCAGAGCACAAATGGAGCATGGCACAAACAGATCCTGTTGGATCTCACGCAGACCGACCAGATTTCCTTACCAGCTCGGCTCTAGGTTTCTAGTGGCAGAGTCCCACACCTCCTGTTCCCGAAGTAATTTAAAGGTGCTGCAGACACACAGTAGCAGCTTGAGCTGGTGCCTCGGGAAGGTCCCGGGACAAAGGATGCCCCGGGCGTTTGTAACCTTCCCGGCTGAGCCCCCAGAGTCTGGGAGCTTCCTAGGCTGAACCATCGGCTCTTGATATGTCTCGGCGTGCCTGGTCATCCGCCCGGAGCCGCAGAGCCCTGAGCCCTTGATGAGGCACAGAGTCAGGCCACGGCTCCTTGCCGGGGGCGTCAGCCATTACTCCACCCCGGGCACAACCTGCAGCTGCCCCGTGAAGTACCTGCTCTGAATGTGCTCCTCAGCAGGCAGGGAGGGCGAACACAGACAGCTTGGCTCCTGGGACCTCTCTGAAAGCCTTCCCTACCTCTATCTGCACAGCTGACTCCAGTCCCTACAGAAAAGTACGGAACCTCTCAAGCGTATTCATCTTTCCCCCCAATTAGTCTTATCTGCCACTAAAATTCGAGATCCAGTGTAGGAATTAGGGCAAGCTACTTACTTACCCAGGAAGGTCAATTTAGGTCAAAGCTACCTTGCACAGATGGCTAATTTCAATCCCTTACACATACAACACAATTGTTCAATAAACTCAAAATAAATAGTGTAAGTAATTAATTTAAAGCTGCCCTGTTTCTCAATTTTCCCTATTAATTTAACCTATAACACTCCTCCTATCAAAGCTTCAAAGCTCTAGCATAAGAGCCAATTAAAGCTTCTTTAGAAAAAAAAAGTGCTGTCAGCGCTGATTTCTTCTGACAGAACCCCTTGAAGCACTTGGGAGTTCATCTAAATTTCACTGGGCTTAGAACCAAAGTGCTTTTTCCAGGTATGATGTTCACAGTAAGCTAATGAGACAATGGACAATTAAAATTAATTAAGGTTTTTAACTTGGTAGCAACTTTCTGATCACCATTTGGCTTGACAACAGTGGTTTGACACTGGAGCAAACAAGAAATCTCTGCATATGTCAGCAGGAGCTGGCAGGAGTGCACACAGTTTTCTCACAGCTCACTGATATCTGGGGCTCTCTCTCACAACAGCTACCGCTGAGGATCTTCCCATAGAATGCGTTTTCTCTATGTTTCTTTCCTAAATTAGTCGTATTAACTTCATTAGTAGCAAGCTTAGGCAAAGGGAAAATCCTGAACCAGAGAAGCAGTATGCAAAAGAAAACAGAAACTAAGTCAAATAGGAACAAACCCTTCTGGGTCAGGCTCCAAAAACATCCCAGGAAGTTGAAACACAAGCAAGTATGTTAAAGCTAAGCCTACTCAAATATAATTGTGAACAGGATTCCTCTGGGGAACTCCAAGGCCCAAGGGTTACATGAGGGGAAAAAGGTGCTCAGCGCACAGAGCAGCTGAACAAGAAAGGAGGAGGAGCTGCCAGCAGGTCTGCAGGGGCGGGAACAACAGGGTTCTCAAGACTGACACAAAGAAATCTCGGTGATTGGTACAAATATTCAAGGGCTGGTGCTGACCAAATCCGACTTAATTTGGGGAAACAAACACCATAACACAAATCTGGATGTGACACAGCACAGCTGGTTCTGTTGAACACCTGGCCTTGATTGTCAGTGTGGATTTTTAACTCCCATCATCCCCATCTTTTACTTCACATTACACATCTCTGCCATGGGAAAACCCCACAGACTCCTCACACTGTTTGGTTTAATGAGACCAAAGACCTGTGTAGAGGCCTGCCCCACAAAACTTTGAAAGCAAAACTCTTTTTATATTTACGGAATTACTCCTTTTCCCCCACTTTTTTTTTTTTTTTTTAAATTTTTTTATTAGCAAAAAATCAATTCAAATCAGCTGGTAAAACACCTACAACTTTTCTTACTGAGGCAATGCAAACCTTGGGAAGAGTCTTCCTCGCTACTAAGACTTTTTTGGTACTTCACAGAGTACCCAGGGAAACCCCCAACATGCTAGTAATCCTGATCTCATTAAACCAGAGATTGCTCTTGCACAATGAAATTGCAATTGTCACTGGGAATGACAGCCCCCAGTGTTGTTCAACCCGACAGGTGTGTCCCTGGCCTCTCTCACTGAGGTTTGCAGCCTCGGGCCTACCTGAGAGGAACGGCTGACTGGCCCAAAGGCACGTCTCTGTTGTTTTGGGTAGCTGAAGGGTCCAGGGGGGCCCCCGGAGGTCCTCGTGAGTTCAGAGGTTCTGAGGAGTCCTGGAGGGCCTTGGAAGGTCTGAGTCTGAGGCACCCCAGGGGTCTGAGGAGTCCAAGGTACCTCAGGGAGGGAGTCCTGGAAGTCTGAGGGATCCTGGAGGGACCGAGGGGCCCCAGGGTGTCCCAGAGAGTCGTGAGGGTCTGAGAGCTCTGAGGGGCCCCAGGAGTCTGAGATGCCCTGAGGAGTCTTGGCAGGTCTGAGGACTTTGAGGGGTCCTGGCAGGTCTGAGGGATCCTGGAAATCTGAGAGATCTGAGGCACCCCAGCCGTCTGAGGAGTCCAAGGCACCTCAGGGGGTCCCGGAGGTCTGAGGGCTCTGACGGGCCCTGGGGCGGGGGGGGGGGGGGGGGGGGGGGGGGGGGGGGGGGGGGTCCCAAGGGGCCGGGGGGGGGGGGGGGGGGTGGGGTGGTGGTATGGGGTGGTGGTGTCCCAAAGGTCTGAGGGACTCTGAGGAATCCCGGAGGTCTGAGGAGTTTAAGACACGTCGGGGGAGTCCCGGCGAGTCTGAGGGTTCTGACGGGCCCTGGGGGGTTCCGGCAGGTCTGAGGGGTCCCAGAGGTCTGAGGGCTATGGGGAGTCCCGGGAGTCTGAGACGCCCCGGGGAATTCTGGCAGGTCTGAGGGCTCTGAGGGGTCCTGGAGGTCTGAAGAGTCCAAGGAGCCCTGAGGGGAAGTCTGAGAGGTCCCGGTGGGTCTGAGAGCTCTGAGAGGCCTTGGGGGGTTCCGGGAGGTCTGAGGACTCTGAGGGGTCCCGGGCGGTCCCAGAGGTCTGAGGACTCCGAGGGGTGCCAAAGGTCTGAGGGCTCTGGGGGGTCCTGGGCGATCCCAGAGGTCTGAGGATTCTAAGGGATCCCAGAGGTCTGAGGGGTCCCGGGAGTCCGAGGCGCCCGGGAGGTTCCGGCGGCTCTAAAACCTGTGAGGGGCCCAAGGCGCCCTGAAGGGTCCGGGAAGTCGTAGAGGAGCGCGCAACTCTGGGAGCCGTGAGGCGCCTCTGCGGCGGCTCTCTGGCGCCGCCTCGCGGTCATTGCCGGCGGAGCCGCGCGGTGACGGCATTGGTGGGCGCCACGCGGTGACATCATCAGGGCCGTTCCTGGCGCTGCTGCCGGTGCCGCTCCCGCTGCCGGCCCCTGGCCCGTGAGGGCGGCTTGGGGCGGTTCCGATGCGGCGGCGGGCAGGATGCACCAGAAGCTGCTGCGCAGCGCGCACTACATCGAGCTGGGCAGCTACCAGTACTGGCCGGTGCTGGTGCCCCGCGGCATCCGGCTCTACACGTACGAGCAGATCCCGGTGTTCCTGAAGGACAACCCCTACATCACCGATGGATACCGCGCCTACCTGCCCTCCCGCCTCTGCATCAAGAGGTGAGCGCGTCCCGCGGGCCCGGGCCTCCCCTGCCCCTGCCCCTGCTCACCGCCTGCCCCGCCTTGTATCTCCCTCTCCCTCAGCCTCTTCATCCTCTCCAACGAGACCGTCAACATCTGGAGCCACCTGCTCGGCTTCCTGCTTTTCTTTACGCTGGGCATCTACGACTTGACGACGGTGTTGCCGGCGGCCGGCGCCTCTCGGGAGGACTTCGTCATCTGCTCCGTGTGCCTCTTCTGCTTCCAGGTAGGGGCCGGCTCCAGGGCAGGGTTGGACCCCTCCCGCTGTGCGGGCTCGGGTCACTCCGGGGACAGCGCGGTTTGAGTGGCATCGCTCTTCGAAGTAAAAGCCGCTGTGGTGGAGTCGGATTTGACCTGGAATAAGCTGGGGAAAACCGAACACAGCTGGCACAGGAGGGAGTCAGTGGTAAACAAGTGCGTTGTCCAGGCCGTGTCTCAGAGCTTCCGCAGCTTGAGGGAGGCCTGACGTGGCTCCAGACGGCACCTGGTGCTGCTGGAAAGGGGAAAGCACCGGAGCACGGAGATGAGCCGTGGCCTGATGGTCGGGAAGGGCAGGAGGGCTGGTTGCCTCACTTCTCACTTGTCAGATGAATCCGTTTCCACAGCAGACTTCAGGTGTGTCTCCGATGGGCCAGTGCAGCTCCTGTGAAGTACACTGTCCTTGCAAGAGCACAGAGAGCTAAAGGCACCGTTTGTGTTCTCTGCAGGGTACAGGATGCCTCTGTACAGCCACAAGTGGGGAAAACTCCCTCGCTGGCTGGGAAAGCACTGCTCTAGTGCTCCTCCCTGCTCCTGCAGAAGGTTACAGAGAACCAAACACTTCTCAGGGAAAAGATTTTAAGCCAGCCTAGGAGCAAACAAGCAGCCTGTGCGTAAGAGTTAAATTTCTGAGTGTTCCCTCAGTAAGGGCACACAGTGGGTGCTGGGCAGTCAGGGCAGATTTGGGCTTTGGGCTCTGCCTGTGGCAGTTTGGCCCAGCGGAATTCATCATCCCCCTGTACTGGTGCAGATGTGTCTCCCTGGAGCAGTGTCAGCTCACTTGGCCTCATGAGCCCACTCTTCTTACTTGTGCAACTGGTTATCATGGTTTGCAGTGCCCTGCTCCTCCTCCCCCTGCCAGAGAAGCTTTATGGCTGGCTGGCAGGGATCACAAGTGCCTGCACCAAGGTGCACCGCACAACACGTCGCGGGCCAGGCGCCTGCCCCAGCTGCAGAGCTGAAGCTTGCTGTGCTCCCTGCTCCTTTTTAAGGAATTAACCCTTCTCCTCTGGCCCTCTGTGTAGGTCTGTATGCTTTGCTCAGTAGGATATCACCTGTTCTGCTGTCACCGCTCGGAGAAGACCAGTCGGCGCTGGATGGCACTGGATTATGCGGGAATTTCCATCGGGATCCTGGGCTGCTATGTGTCAGGCGTGTTCTATGCCTTCTACTGCAGTAATGTGAGTCAGGTTCCTGTGGTCTCACTGTAGTTTCCATGCAGCAGGAAGGGGGTTCAGTGCAGGTGTCCAAACAGCACAGGAGTGGGGAGACAGGAATGGGAACTGGAACACGTTCCTCTGACTTTGGCAGAGCTGTGCTGGCTGAAGAGACAGGCAAATGCAGGTTTTCGTTTCTAACTGTTGCTTGTGCAAGCCTCAAGAAAATATCCAAATTTCTTTCAAGGCAGGGAAACTTTACAGGTCCTACCAGTATCTGTCCTGCCTGGTGCTGATTGTGGGATGTGTCCCATCACAGGTACTTTATTCAAACAGCATTGCCCCTGAGGTAGCTGCTTATTTTCTATCTAACAGAGGGTGAGTAAATGAGTTCCCTTCCAAGGCCTGCTGTGGATATGGCTGTCCAGGAGCTGAGCTGGGCTGGTGAGGCACAGGTGCACTGAAAGTGTTTGGTGCAGGAACTTCTTGCAATGAAGGATATGGTGCCAGGTGCCCCTGAGCAAGAGAGTCCCTTCCCCTCAGTGCCAGCTGACAAACACAGGGCCCTGCACTCAGACCCATTGTTGGTGCTTGCAGCAGGGACAGGTTTGAGGTATCACTGTGCTCAGTCACTGTAATTTCCTGCCCAGAGCTGACTTTTGCATGTCATAACAAACCCACAACCTTGCCTTTGTTTCTTTGTGCCCTCAGTACTGGCGCCAGGTGTATTTGATTACTGTGCTGGCCATGATCCTGGCAGTGTTTTTTGCTCAGATCCACCCCAGTTACCTCACACAGCAGTGGCACAGGCTGCGCTCCATCATCTTCTGCTCCGTGTCTGGCTATGGAATCATTCCCACCATCCACTGGATTTGGCTCAATGGCGGTGTTGGTGCATCCATCGTACAGGTAAAAAAAGAAAAAAAGGCAATAACATTCCCTTTTGCTTTTCACTTGCCATCTTCCTTGAGTCCTCTTACACTTGGGGAAACAGTGGGGAAGCAGGAGGAGTTTAAATTCCTTTAAGGACAGAATTCTTTTGGTCGGTATCATCCAAATGGGAACACTAAGAAATGTGTTGAGAGGGGCTTGACAGCTTGGGAAGCTTCATTCTGCTGTGTTGCCTTAAAGTTGCACAGTGAGAAGGAAAGCTGGATCCAGGTGTGCCTGGGCACAGAGCAGCCTGTGCGGGCAGACCGCAGGGCGGGGCGCCAGGCACTGAGGTGGCTGTGGAGCAGGAAGGAGCCAGTCAGGCTGCATGAGTGCTCGGGGCTGGCCACCTCTGCAGCTCCAGAGGGCAACCAGGAGACACTGGGCTGATTATTTGTTTCCTCTTCTGTTCCCTAGGTTGGCAGCAGAAATCAGCATTTATCTGCTCAGCCCTCTGTCTCCTACACAATCCTTCTCTAACAGCTCTTTCATGTTACTGTTTTCCTGGTTGTTTCATGACTTGGAATTATGCTGTGAAAGCAGCAGCCCAGTACAGCCAAAGGCAGTCCAGTGTGCCCCAGTATGAACCCCCCTGAACTTGCTGCAGTGACCCAGGGACAGCTGATGGTGCTGAAGAAAACGTTTCCTTTTCATAGTGAGCACAAACTGCACATGCTTGGGCTGGCTTGGATGGAGGGCTGTCCCCTGGGGTGAGGGTTCTGCCTGGTCCAGAACTGCTGTGGAATGTGGCAGAGCACTATTTGGAAATGTATGTGGCCTTTATTCAGGACATTTCGCAACGGCCCTCTAAAAATCCTATCAATAGCGGTTGTGCCCCAACAATTCACCAGTTTAGCTTCCCCTGGGATAGCAGGATGGTGTCTATGGTACACATTTTATTTCCATACTTCAGAAAAGTGGCCCACTTTTGGTAACAAAACATTCTGCTAACAAAATCCACCTGCTGACTGAGTTGCTGGTTATTGAGCAACCATTGTGAGCAGTCCTGCAGGCTCTGGTTCAGCAGTTGCCATCCCAGCTTAAATGGGACATGCAGTGCAGTGTCCGTCGCCCTGGCTGTTCTGTGTAGGGTCAGGGGAGGGGCAGGTGTCCTTTCATGGACGATGCCATGTCTGTTGTAGGCTGAACTGAGTAGTTTGTGTGTAGAAGCAGAGAGGCTGGAATAAAAGAGGTTTCTGCTCACTTGGGCTTTCCCAGAGTTTGGCTTTGCGTCCCCATTGGATTTATGCATTGCTAACACAGGCAGGGAAGGAAGATTCAGGGTTGTTGTGCTTTTACTTTTTTTATCTTTAGGGACATTTTCTTCTGGTTTTGCCTGCTAACAGAATAGGAGAGCTTCCTTTTCTTTTGCAGGAGTTTGCTCCGCGGGTAGTTGTCATGTACTTCATCGCTGCTGTAGCTTTTCTCTTCTATATTTCCAAAGTTCCAGAAAGATACTTCCCAGGTAGGAAATTCTCTTCTGGCTGATTTTTTTTCTGCAGTTAAGCTTCCTGCAGTGTCACAGTTCTTGCTGTGGGTCCTGAACTTTCTAGGAGAGAACAGGCTGATCATGTTCCCCATGCGGTGTTCCCATACAGAGTAAAACAGTGGGAAGAGGCAGACAACTTCCATCGAGTTTGTTTAACAACTTTCCCTGTCACCCCTCAAGGGCAGGGTATCGTGGAGCTCTGCAGGAGGCTGATTGCTGATTGCACTGCATGCGCTGTGGCTGAATGTAACAGCTGACCTCCCTGCCCCTGTTCTCCTCCACAGGCCAGCTGAACTACCTCGGCTCGAGCCACCAAGTGTGGCACATCTTGGCAGTGGTGATGCTGTACTGGTGGCACCAGTCCACGGTGTACATCATGCAGTACCGACACAGCAAGCCCTGCCCCGAGTACGGCACGCACTTGTGAGCCAAGGTATGGCCATTACTACCCTTAGGGAATAGGATACTCTTAACCACAAGCTGCAGGAATCCTGGCCCGAACCTCAGGTTGCTGCCCCAGAGTGGGTGCTGACTGGTCCAATGCTTGCTGTAAACAAAAAGCAGGGGTATGATGCTGCTGCACTGGCTGAGGCTCTCTGGAGCTGCTGGGCCCTTGAGCAGTTTTAGAGCAGGCTGGACTAAAACCCTGCCAGACCACTTTCAGCTCAGTGTCACGATCTTAATAATCTCAAACAAACCACCGTTATTACTTGAACTTAAGTAGCCTTTCCCTCAGGCGTTTGTCAGGTTTTCAGTCTGCTTAGCATTGATCTCGATGTTGTGGAAAGCAGATGAGTTGCTAATTACGTGTGCACAGTGATTTACCTCATTTCCCTGCTCTGTTTCAGAGGCAGCACAAGAGAATTTGTGACGCCAAGGGTCTGGACCTCAAGTGATGAGCTGTGCTGTCAAGTACTGAGGCAGTTCCTTTCCTGACTTGTGGACTGTTACCCCCTTGCTGGGACAAAGGGTAACTGCAAGCTTGGATAAACCCAACAGCACTGCCGGGGATCTGAGGGGCATTTCTTTCTCAGCCAGTTCCTGCTCTGCAGTCAAGTACCAAACAGGTCTTTCTGGAGCAGGACAGCTACCTTGGCATGCAGATCCCAGCAGGATGTTTTGTTGCGTGGCAGACACGAACAGCTCAAGCCCAGGGTGCTCAGGCCTGGACACCAGGTTTTCAGGTGCACAATGAGAACACTCCTGACCCCCTGCCTGTAAAACTGCGGGACCTGGTCCTGGATCAGAACCACAGCCCTGTGGGCTGTGCATCTGTCAGACTTTGCCTGGAAGATGTGTTTATGCTTCGGCGTTGGCACAGCAACATAGGAACTGGAATGCAGCGGATTTGTGTGCTGCTCTGGACAAGCTCTTCACTGCCCCCTGGGAGAGAAGATCACATGATATCCAGTACACCTCAATCTTTGTTGCAGCTCTTTCTCCAAGGAGGGGGTAGTGCCATTGTTTTAAGAAATTTCTCTAGCTCCCTTCAGTACTCTGGAACCAGTATTCCAAAATACTCCAGGAGTAGCACACTGCCTGGCTGGCCATAGCTGTTGCTGTTCCACAATCAGTGAACTTCCTGGGGATGCAAATTCCTGACCTTTGGTCTTTCCACGCGTGCAGGGTGATACTGCACTCATCGACACTGCTATCCAAAAGGACTTGCTGCCACCATCCTGCCACAGTGAAAAGGCTGGCTGGAGTTTCAGGGTGTGGTGTGGAACCATCTCTTATAAAATTAACACCAGGGAGCCATGAAATACACTGGTTATTGGGTCACTGTAGCTCAGCACAATTAAGCTCCAGGGGTGCCAGTCTTCCAAACAGCACTGTAATCCTTTGGACTTTCAGGGTAGACGCAATGATGCTGTTAGGACTAAGCGTAAGCGTCTTTGTCCTTGTGGCAGGGGCTTCCCCATCCTCCTGGCTGCTGCCCCCAGGGCTAAGGCAAGAGGAGCACAGGGCTTGTTTTCTGGTTAGGGTATGCTAAGGATGTGGGGAGTGGTGGTGGAAGCTTATGGACAGGCACCTGAACTCCTCGGCCATGGAGAAAGCAGAACACGAACTCCTCCTGGTGTGCTGGACAGGGAGGCTGTGGCTGTTCAGGTCACACAGAGGCTGCTTTTGGTGCTTTTTTTTGGTTTTGTTTTTTTTTTTTTTTTTTTTTTTAACTCCAGAAACAAGTATTGGCAAAACTGACTCTGCATTAACAATTCAGCTCCCAGAGCTTTAAGCCTTTCAGTGTAAACGCTGAATTTTGTATGATTTTCTTTTAACTTAAAACCAAGAAAATTTCAAGTGCACTAATTACTACTCCTGAAGCCTGACAAGGAACTTGTAAGTATAACAGTCTGTTTCCAGTGTTATGTGTACAGCAATACCCGAAGAACGTGTCTGGGCTCTGACATGGTACTGACTTGAGCATTGGCTATGATGTATTTTTTTAATGGAAACTCTTAACTACTCTAGCAGTTTTCACCAGATTAGGAAACAGATTACCAAACTGTGCATTTTTACTTGACCCAATTTATCAAGATGCATGATGGTCTTTGATGTACATACTGAACCTATAAATAAATTCCAGTTCAGTGGCTGTTTCCTTGGAGTAACATCATTCCTGCATCTCATGCAGCAAAACAATAGATGTGAATGGCTCAGCCATGGAATTTGTGCCACATCCTGTGGCTTACACAGATGGAGAATTTTGGGGTAGCATCTCTAGTTGAATTTGCTGATGAACTCAGCTTTGCAGCCTACTACTACTATTCTTTATTAACAGAGTCCTGCTGCTGTTTTATCTGTTCTTGACCATTTCCATTCTTACCTTAGCTCACCCAAATAAATACAAGGAGCATTCAAAAAACCTACTCCAATAAATACCTGCAGGAAGGGGCTCAAACCACAGCATAGTTCTGTTGAGAAGTACCGAGCTCAGTCCACAGCAGTGGCATTGGGAACCGCACATGACCTTTCTGCAGGAAGGGGTCAAGGAGTAACACTGAACCAAAGGAATTCAGAATAACATACGATCCACGGACTTTTAACCAGTTGGACAAAGCAAGATAACTATTTAGAACACTTTTAAGAGAGTCACAGGTGCTTACAGCCATAAAATCATTCAGCAGCAGCAGCTTATAATGAGTAAATCAAAGCCTACACATGAATACTTCACAACGCAGTGTTGAAGAGACCTGCAAAGGCACTGTTGCCAGTTTTTTTTATTTAACAACTCCAAGGATTTTATTACATACATCAGCTTCACAAAAGAAGTTAAAAGTTCTCGCTTTAGTAGTACACAAAGAAGCTTTAGAAACTCAAAGTCTAACAAGAAATGGAAGTGTAGTTCAGGAAAGTGCACTTAACAGCTGAATGCCAGCAATTTTAAAATAGTTTTGATGCTCTTTAGTACTAGGTGATGCCTCAGTCACAACTTTAGCCATACACACACTCTCATTGATTTCCTTTCAAAACAAGCACTATGGAACAGTAACGCAGCAGCCACCATTGGTGCTTAACTCATACTCACTGAAGTCACAAACGTGATTGTGGCTGCTGGGTTACCAAAACCACAGCAACTCCAAGGGGTACGTGATGTGTGTGAGCATGTGTATCTTTTATATATATTTCTCATATATAAAAATACACTATATAGTATAAAAAACTCCAGATTAACTCTTATTCTCACAGTAGCAAATATATCAACTTCGTTTCACAGTACTTGGATTTACTAACTGGGACACCCAGAATGATTAAAAGCTTTTTCCTCCAATGCTGGTGCTCACAGAGCCCCCTGCAACATGCAGGGCAGCCAAAGCATTATTTATATTAATTATACACCTCAGGGCCCTTTGAGTCCACGGACAAACAAAAGTACCTGGTTCTTATTTCAATGACCACAACCACTAGGGGCTTCTTAGTACCTTGGGACAGACGCTCTCTCCAGCAGCTGATCCCGGGCAGCCTGGGCTTCAGTCCCTCAGCATGCTGAAGGACAAGCTGTGAAAATCCATTGGGGTTTTTGGTTGGAAGGGAAGTGTCAACCCCTTACCTTGCCCTCTTGCTGCCACAGGCAGCACGTACATGTCTACTGCAGCAAGGGCTTTCCTGATTCCAGCGAAGGTCACGTTGCACTCCACACACCCTGAAAAAAGGCAAAGGATATCCTATTCCCAGAGAGTCACACATTTCACCTCCTTTGAATAGTGGATAGTGGCTGAAAATAACCCCAAACTCGGGTTTAGTTGCGTATAAACTACATATGAAACACAAAGTCAGCTTAGCAGGGTGCACCAATCTCATTTCGACCATGAGACAGGATAAAATAACTAGCTCTAGAGACAAAAAAGTTACATTTAAGCAAAAACCTGTTTGGTATCTCAAGTATGAAGAACCAGTTTTGTTAAGGCCATTAGGAAGCAAGTATCACAGGCCGTAACTCGTGCACCAGAGACGTTATGCCAGCTCTGGAGCCACTGGGGTCTGCCGTTTGCCTTTGCCTCATCTCTGCCCTCAGCTTTATGTGCCACAATAGAAGCGCATGCAGACCCTCCGCCAAAATCCCCTGCAGCACTGCTCAGCCTGGAGTCTCGGGATAAAGCAACGCCACGTGAACGCATTTCCTTCTGGTTTTAATTTACCTGATCACTTCTGCCCACACTGGGTCTGCTGATGCCCAGCCTCCTCCCTCTGAGTCCAACAGCCCCCACATCCCTTCCTGGGCCCTGGAGCCAAGCCCCAGTAGCACGTGCAGGATTAACCCTTCCCGCTGCTTTCCCCAGCAAGGCAACATCAGCGTGGCTTTGGCAAGGACCAGCCACAATTAGGACCATGGTTTTACTCTCATTTTGTGTCTACCCCACTGCCCCATTTGGCATCTCACTCTGTTCCAAGAGCTCTTCAGGCAGGTAACAGCTCTGAAGGACACTGAAAAAGGCAGCTCATAAGCATGCACAGAGGAGGAAAAAAAAGGAAAAAGACAGTTAACCTGAGTGTCAGAAATGCTACAAAAATTGGCATGTGCTTCTTGCAGCCTTTGGCACCAAACAGGTGAGAAGAGCAGTAATCAAGCCTGGCAAGTCCTGTATTGAAACATGTCTACTCAATCTCCTAAGGGCTTAACTTCTAAGCCTAGAAAAGGCACACTGAAGTAGGCACAGCTGTAATATTCCACTTAAACCCTGTGAGAAATGAAACTGAGCAAGATGAAGGTTGTGCAGATGGTGTACAGATAGCTATGAGCAACTTTCAGATTCCGGGGCTAAGGGAAGCCATCTCGCATACATCCTAGGGGGCATTCTATCAAACTGACCGTCATCGAAGGAGTCACGTGATTTGTTTTTCATGTGTTTTCAGTGACTATTGTAAGGGATCAAATCCCCCCCTCAAAGATCTCAGATCCCCTGGATATTCAGCAGGAGGCTTTGGGGGAAAAAAAGCTCACAACCCTGAATATTTCACTTGACCTGTGACAGGGGGAACTTGAGGATACCCAGCCACAAAGAGTGATGTCCTCCATGTACAACCTACTCCTCAGCCTCCAGTAGAGCAGGACAGAAAGGCGAGACAAGCTGAGCAGCCACCTCCTTCCGTGTCCCCGTGAGGATGGCTGTGGAACCCAGGCAGACAGGCTGGGCTGTCCCGAGGGACATGGGTTCTGCAGACGGTGTCCGTGGCTCAGGACAAGCTGCGAGGCAGCAGAGCTGTCCCAGCTACGCACAGCACCAACTCCCACACCACAGGAAGGAAACTCTTGTTCTCAGCAGTGTTCACACCTCCTCCCATCAGCAGAGGCGCCTCTCAGGGTCCCTCATGCCTCTGAGGTCCTGGGCAGCAGGACAGGACTCCTGCCCTTAAGGCTCTGTGGGGTGAAATGCAGCTCAGTAGTCTGGCAGCCACCAGCTCCTGCTGGAGCACAGGCAGTGCAGGAAGCCTCTCCAAAGCTCAGTGCATTTAGCAAACCTTGAAAGAGCATTAGGTTACAGTCATTTCATAAAACTGTTGTGCTAAACACCCCCCCACCCCGTGTTTGAGAGAAAATGCATTTTTTTTGCAATAAAAATCCAAGAAGAAGAGAACACACAAATCCCGATTTGTCATCAAATCAATCCAATGGCTGCACCTCACAGTCAACTCTGCAAGTCATCTGAAACACTCTGTACGTGCCCAAGGAACTCCTCTTTCAGTGTGCTGAGGAGTCAGCCAAGTGCTGCAATTCTAGCCGTGTCCCTGCTGGCTCACCCCTACATTCATGCTTCTCACAGATCAGTAAATTATCTGCTTCTTTAGTTTTGACTCTACATTTCCAGTTTGCTATTTTACATTAATGGCACTTACTATAAAAAAAATAATTAAAAAATGACCATTTAGGCACACCAAAAAATCATCTATCTACCTCTCATCTCTGCAGCTGCATAGAAGTCTGCAAGGTCCCAAGCCATAGCTGTGCTCTGGAATTCCGGGCCACAACCCCATGAGGAAGTGGCTGCTTTATTTTTATGATTAATAAAGGTAGTTTTCACCTAGGAAGCAAAGACTATTTCCAGCACATAATCTGGATTTTAGTATGTCTTGGTTCTTAGGTCTGCTGAGCCACCAAGAAGCACCGCAGTTCATTAGTCCCCTGTACATATGGACAACATTTCCCACGTGCTCCCTGCCTCATCCACTCCACCTGGGCACAGGGCAGAGCAATGGAAAGGCAACACCACAGTGCAGAATGACAGTATGTCCCAGGGCCCTAAGTCAGTGACAGGGACTCATATCCACTTCCTTGTTTCATTTCAGGAGCCACCTGCCATAAGAACACAATGCTCCTGATTCGTTTTTCTTTTTCTCAAAAAGATCCCAATCAGAATTAGCCATCATTTGCAATTCCATTGTGCACACAGGCCCCTGGCTCCTCAACCTGAACAAGCTGTACAACCCAGGCCCCTGGCATTTCAACCACATAAATTACTCCACTAAACCTTTATTAAGGGACTTGGAGAGGTGGAGTGGGGGGGAACCCACTGGAAACCTTTACTGTTTGGAAGGAAACGGAGCTGCTCCAAAGGGATCCAACTCCAGCGCCTGCTGTGGTTGGCTCTGCATACTCTGCACGACCAGCTCTGTGAAGGGCACCGCACCAAAGTCATCTGTTTTCAGCCCATCCCCACCGTGAAACGAGCTCTGCCTTGGCCGGCCAGCCACGACTACCGTGCCGTGGTCCCCGCAGCTGTCCCCAAAGCCCTGGTGCTGGGCATGGCGCATCAGGTCTGGCGGGTGGAATGGTTTGGCCCCGAAAGGATCCAGCAGAGTCTCATCCGTCTGCAGAGGGTTGGCTCGATCCTTGCTGTCGGTCAAGGCCACACTGATGTTCTCCTTGGAGTCTGAGATGGTCAGGAACTCGTTGCTGCTCTGGGAGTCCCTGCGGCCGGCCTTCCTGTGCCGGCGGGCGCGCTCTGGGGTGCGGTAGCTGGGTTTCAGCCCCTTCTTCGTGGTGGTGGGGGTGCCGTGATGGCGCTTCCCATTGTTCTTGGACACCTCCTGCTTCATGCGCCTCTGGCGGGAAGACAGCTTCTGCAGGTTCCGCTGCTGCTTCACCTTCTGCTGATGGCTCCCTGTGATCTCCTCAAACGGAACCAGCCCAAACAGGTCCTCTCTACTCCCAGGAGACTTGGGGAGAAGGGATGGCTGAAACGGGGTGCAGCCAAAGATATCCACGCTCCGTGGAGAGGTGGGGGAGAGCAGAGGCTCCATCCCTGACCCCCGCCCATCTTGCTGGGGCACCTTTTTGCTGAAGGGAGCGTTTGTGAAAACATCCAAGTCATCCTGCTCTTGGCTTAGGCTGGGAAAAGGCACCTGAGAAGAAACATCTTTCTCCATCTTCTCTCTTGCCTTAGGCTGCAGAGTGAAAAAGGGCACAGCTCCAAACACATCGAATTCTTGGCCAGGGTTGATCAGAGTGCTTGGCACCTCAGAAGGGGACATAGGCACTGAACGGGGCTCTGTGATTTCACCGCTGCCCACACCATCTCTGAACCGAGTGCTCAGGAGCCCTTCCACGCATTTTTGCTTGGTACAGTCACAATCAGAATCAGAGCTCTGTTTTTCTTCCTCTTCTTCCTCCACCTCTTCCTCAGAATCCATGAGGAGAGGTCGGTGGCCTAAATTCTCTGGTTCCGTATCATTGTCATCATTGAAGTCTCCGTTCTCTCCATGCAAGACTTCCTCATCGTCCTGTTCTTCTTCTTCCTCACTGCTCTTGGGAGAAGGAGGATCAGATTCAAAATCGCTCTCTGACTCCTCACCGCCTTTTGTCACGTGTCCCTCTGCACTTTTCCTCCCTGGCCGGGGATCTCTAAAGGCATGGCTCAATTTTCCAGCCTTTGTTGGGGTCCCTAAGTTATTTCCTTGATCACTAGCTGAGTCATCCACTTGTTTTCCAGAAGAACCTGCAGGTCCAAAGAAAAAAGCAGAAGAAAACTTAAAACATACAAAGGCAAAACGTCCTCCACACACCCCACAGCCACACATCCCAAGAGCTGATGCAAACACATATCCTGTACTTAGGGAGGGAAATGAGCTAAAAATCAGATCTGATATTCGAAACACTTACAAAATCAACAGTCAGAGCTGCCAGCTTTACTTCTCGAGCATAAGGGGCCTGGAAACACAGTACCAGCATTTTTGGGGCATGGAGAAGGGGCTAACAGATACAGCTGATCTCTAGAGACAGCTTTTCAAATGCAGTCATTATACAGCTACTCTCCTCTGGGGAAACGGGAGGCAGCAGGATTTAAACACATTAATTTTCTGGTTTTTTTAAGCAGACAAGCTATTTTTGGGCGTGCTTCTACTTTGATAATCTGCTCTGACAAACAACAACCTAGTCATGAGAGCAGCTCCTTCTAACTTCTGCAGCAACTGAGGCACAAAGGTCTCTTGCTTTACCTGAAGTCTGAGAAAATGCTTTCTGCTTTTTGTCTAAATGCAACCTGTCAGCTCAGCTTCTCTATGGCAAGGAAATTTACCTACTCATTTTCCTCTGCCTGCTTCTTCCCTGCTATTCACTGACAACTAGAACTGAAACAACAATTCACTGACGAGTCTTCTGTGGTGTGGTTGCCTTGGGAACACTGGAAGCAGTAAAAATTTTGTGGCAGTACAAAAAAGAGAGGGCAAGAGCAGGCGGAGCAGGGGAGGCTGCACAGTGGCACTGGCACAGCTGTCGTCACTTCGCAAGCCCAGTTTCTCCCCGTGTCAGAGTCCTGTGCTGTGGGGAGATGTTTTCGGAAGTGTAACAGACTTGCATTTCTACTGTAGGAGAAGGAGCAGGAGGAAAATAAAAACAACTCGTTCTCCACTGGGTAAAGTACATTTGCCCTTGAGATGTCCTCTTCTCTTGGCCACAGATAAGGTGCATAATGTTACATGTAATGCCAGCAACAGCAGTGAGAATTCACTTCCTGGCAGGCACAGAGCCACTGCCCAAAACCTGTGTGCCACTCAGCCCAGGGAGGATGTCACAGGCACCCTGGCCCTAGGGACGAGATTCTCACACCTCCAGCATCTGACACCAGCTGGGGCTGGGGCTGCTCCTGCTCAAGCAGTTCTTAGAGAACTCTACCCAGAGCACTGCACTGGAGCCCTGACCTCACCCAACCAAAACCAGTGTCTTCCACTTATGGCTTTGTTACACAAACACTGACATATAACCCACTCCATGTGTTCAATGGATTGAAAAAGCTCGGGATGGCTACAGGCATCCACTACTTCTCAAAAAAAACATCTACAGCCAGAATCCGGCTCATAACTCTTGTTCTTGCAATATACTAAATGGTTTCTCAGCCAATTCCTTTTTTTCACAAGGAAACTAGCAACTTCCAGGCCAAGTCAGACTCTTTTCTGTGCTCCAGTTTTACAAGAGCCATTTCTTCCATTTTCAAAGGGAATATTAACAGCTGATTTCTTCATCTACCAGCTTCCCCTCTCCTCTGCAGTTACACTTAAAATAATCAAAATTGAGCAGCAATACAATTTATGTACAGATTTAAAAACAGGATGACCAGAATGACTAAAAACATCAGGTGATTAGGGCTTTGAGCTGTTTCTTCTTGCCTTCTGGTGTCAGATTGCTTCTTATCTACTGTAATTTTAAATGTTACATATTACATATTTGCTTTACCCACTAAATTAGAATCTGGATTATTTTGCTGCTTACTTTAGATTTCCCAAAGGTACAGCCTTCACATTGCACTATATAAGCCCCATCCTCCAAATCCTGCTGTTTCCACTATTTACTGGAACAGTAATGTTAGCATAAATGCAAATAGATTTAAAAGAAGGAAAGGGGACTACTTCTAGGCTAGATGTTAACACCACTTACACAACAAAAGGCCCAAACCTTTTCTCTGTCCCTATCCACAAGAGTTTACAGTCCCAAGGAATGGTCAGACTTCGCACTTAATCTCAATATACAGTTAACAACTAATGCAGCAATTTTGGGTTTTTTTCAAGGAAGAACTGAACCAAAGTGTTATCTAATATCCCTGACTTCCCAACGGGTTTAAACACTACTTGTTAAATGCTGCCACAGAGTCCCTAGAAAACAAACTGCAATGGGCACTGATGAGACAGAAACCCAACCTCTCCCAAGAGCACCTGAGCTGCTGAAGGGGCAATTTGAGGCACACGAGGTGCAGCTCTCAGCCCCAGACCTCTCCAGACAGATGGTACAGCAAAGAGGATTTTTCCCACACCACACTCCAGGCCCTGGCACTGGCACCCCAGCTGCTCCAGCATCCCATACAGACCCACCTGTTATTCAGAACTGCGATTCTTGCTGGCCACACACAGCAAATCATCTTGAGAATCGGGCATCAAGACAACTCAGCCTTTCAGCAGCCTGAATTAACACCCTAAGCTTCCTCTCGAGTCTAACAACTAGAATCTCCAGAGGAACTTGGATGAAGCCAGAAACAATTCACTGAGCAATCCCTCTTGCTGGAGAGAGGCATCCACAGCAACACAGAAGCCACATGTTTTCCCCCTGTATTTGGAGCTCAAGGAAATGCTGAGCACCTTCGTGGCTGGCAGAGGCAGACACGGGGAAAAGTGCTTCAATAGCCAATGAGAATACTGAAAGTTTGATGTACTTGTTCATTTTTACTTTCCCCACAGCAGCCTGTCCTGGCCCCAGTCAGTTCTGTGGGCTCTTGCTCCACTGAGGGCAACACCATGGCACACTGGATCCAGCACACACCAGCCTTTGTGCTGGCACAAATGAGGCAGCCTGCAGGAAAGGGAAGCTTAAGGGGTGGATTTGTGCCCCTGCACATGAGAAAAGATGGTCCAAAATATCCTCATTTTGAGGCCGCTCAAAGACACAGCAAGAAGACTTTTTCCTGTTCCAACACCATCACAGAACAGCCAATAACTGAATCTCAGCTCAGCAGTGGCTTGTCAACAGGGGTTCCAAATTTCTAGCTCTTTAACTGAGATTCCTCCTTCTCCAGTCTCCTTGCCAGAGTTATCAGTGTCTAGCAGCAGGAAACCAGTGTCTAGGTATTATGTACAGACTGGGGAATATCCAGCAGTGATTAGAAACTGAAAACCTCCACTAAGAGCTCACTATTATCAGAGTTGCAGAGCCAGCACATTTGACCCTACAATGTCACCTGGAAAGCAGGTGGCATGCATCAGACAATGCTGTGTGTGAATAGCAACCGCTCCTGAAATGTGGGTTTAAAGAAAACACTTTTACTCCAATGAGTATTTCCAGAGAGGTCATGTCACTGCTTCCAAACTGGAGTGTGTTAGGAAAGAACAAGTATTTTGCTTTAACCTTCCATGTGTGTTGAGGTGGTAGAAACAACCAGACCTATCTGGTCTATACAGAAACTACTCTAAGAGACCCATCTTATACACTTTTAGCCCTACCTGGCCACCCTGAGGGAACAACCCATCTGTGCACCCACCTTTGCAGCTGCAGTGGCTTCAAGTTAGTCCCAGGAACATGGGTAAAACCTGCATCAGGCAAGAATCAAAACCAAACCAAAGAAACAAACATCCTCCCTAGAACTACCGTTTTTTCAACTAAGATAGGAATAGTTTGGTTTTCTACATTACAGTTGCCCCTGCTGTTTCGCTGCTAATGAAGTTAACAAATGAAATAAGGAGCACTACACACAGAAACAATCCCCCAAAAGGGAAAAGCCACCGCTTAATGACAGCTGAATGCTTTGGCCAAACACATTTCCAAACTGAACTGTCATGTCATGTCGATTTCATGCAATCTTGTCAGGCTATACTGCTGCAGAGATGTTGAGACAGTATTTATGTGGCAATGCTGCACACTGGCGAGCAACATCTGTTCGCAATGTGCTGTTCAGATTACCACACTTCTAATCAGGTTTGCAGCTTGTAGGGAACAATTGTTCTTTGCTCAAATGCGAGCCAGGTGGAACATCTTTAATCATATAAGAAGATCCCAATCTTCAAGGAAATTTTCTGTTCTGATGTTCTTTTTTTGAGACACAGGATTATAAGAGGATGAATTCCCTCTAACAACTGCAGTAATTACAGGCCTTCTGCTGGTCCCTCATTTTTGGGTATTGCGGAGGTGGCCCAAGAGTGGGGCATAAGAGCTTTAAGCTCCTTTGGAATTGGGAACATACTGCCACCATCATTTCATAACCATGTGCCACATGCCAGCCCAAGGATTACTGGCGGGCTGCAACTAAATCTGCACCACTTCTCTGACAACAGCCAGGGCAGCAGCTGCTTAACACTGTAATGGATTTACACATCTCATCACCTCTATTTTCAAGAGCAACAGAAATGGAAGAACACCACCACGCTTGTGCCTGGCAGCTATTGCCGACATGCTTTTAAATAATTGATCCAGACATTAAAGGGCAATACAAAAAAATTCTGCAACGTGCCTAGGACTGCTCCAAGATGTAAAAAATCCGAAGACCATTTTGGAGAGAAAAAGCAGACCCTTGGCAGAGGCCAGACACACCATTTACACCTAGAATGGGTGAACAATTCCAGGTTACTTAGGAAGTGATACCTAGAAGAGCTGAAGCTTAGGATGATCTTCATACAGGGAAATACCCTGAATCTGCATTCAGCAAACATTACAAACACCTGAAACTACAGCCAAAAAAGCATAGAGTAACGACAGCAAAACTTTCAATGACTACAAATATTGATAAGGTCTTCCTCTGTCAAGTTACCTAAACCTGAAATGCTGTACAACAGCCAAATCACTGCTCAGGTCTGGGCATCTTTAAACAATCAACATGAGCTGTCAAAGAAACACAAACTGTCGGCAGGAACATTTTTCAAGTTGTAAAAGCGGCTCAAGTCTCTTTCATTTCTTCTGGTCTGATATTTATAATTTCTTCTTAAATTCTAGTGAGCTGTGTCTCACTTAAAGGCCCACACTGCACAGTAGTCCCAGGGCTCCACAGCCATGGTACAGAACTTGTAGTGGTTTGAAACTCTTTTAGAAGCAGTACACAAAAAAAAGCCTGAATGAATAATCAACCCCCATGTCTGTTGCTGCCAGAACATCATACGTTTCCACTGTGATGTGGTGCCCATCCAACAGCACCTACTCTGCAGCAGGGGATTCTCAGGGATGCGTCCAAGGCTCCAGCTGATTCCCATGGCACCGCTATCTGGCACACAGCCAGCTGGTTTTCCACAAGATCCACGTAGCTGGGACAGTACATACCACACCACAAAGCTCCTCTTATTCCAAGACAGACATCTGCAGCAACCATTTGAAGACACCACCACATCACCAAGTGTGGGAAGCCTGGAAGTCAGAAGGAAGCTGCTACAGAACTGGACTCACTTTTATTCAGTCTCTGCACAGAGAACAGGTCTGCCTGGAAGGGGTTACCCATGGAGGCTACAAAAATCAAGTGACTTGATCACATCTACAGCACACACCATCTGTACCAACATTCAACAGAACTGTTAACGAGATGACCTGAACCAGAACCCTATCCCAGGATCCAAGCCAGGAGACAGCTCACAGGGATTCTCCACAGTCATGCCAAATGCCTGAAACAGCTTTAGGCAACATTTCCCAACACCTCTGCTTCGCACACAGCCCATCCATATAATTTTGAGTGTTACCTCAATTCTTGTATTCCCTCTGAGAATCACAGTATTAAGATGAGGGAAGCAAAAGGCCATCCTAGCCTGGCTTCATCCCACAAATTAGTGTGAATAAATGCAAGATGACCAAGGTACCGAGCACAACTCACCAGTAAACTATACTATATACACGATATTTCCTTCTTACATTTGAAAGCAGCACCAAACCTGTTTGTCCTGAGCTTCTGAAACGCTTGATAGTAACCAAGATTACAACACAAGCTGGTTAACACAGACTTGAATCAGAAACCTGCATTCCAAAATGCTGACCACAGGAGATGTTGTTTTCCACTGTCACCATCCAGTTTTGAGCGTTCCAGAACCAGGATTTGTTTTCCACATGTGAAGTGCCTAAGTGCCCCAGTGCTGGCTATTCAATTGTGCTGTCTTCCCTCTCTTTCATTAAGAAGTTTACAATGTCGAGTTTGTTTCTATCAGATCAAGCACTGGAATTCTTTCCCAGGGCCAAGTCTCTTTTCCAGTCAGGTCTTATGGCACTACCATTTTCCACAAAAAATCAGGCATAAAGTAGGGTGTGTAGCAAAAGTTTACTAGTGGGAATGCTTTTAACATGGTACACACCAAGGGTGAGAGACATCAAGAGTTTCCACAGTGCTTCCCTATTCCCCAGGTAGAGAGGAACCCAACACACATTAGTTCACTTCACACCCCTTTCTGGCTGTGCATGCCAAGGGGCACGTGTTGCCGCTGGCTCTCCGTTCCCTCCAGACAAGAACAAGCACAGAAGCTCTGACAGACAAGCAGCTATAGTCCATCCAGTTGCAGGTTTCTGTTCCTGGTGATCCTCGCAGCAGTGCCAGCCTGAAATGCACTCACAGTTCCACAGAGAATATCCCAAGTCACAGCAGCCCACAGACTTCCCCGGCGATGACTGAAGGTTTCAAATTCCAGCCTCTGCTGCTCCCTTGCCTCACCTTCCCAGACACACATTAACATACCTGGTGACACGTACATTGCCAGAATACCAGCACTTGATGTTGGTAAGTTGAAAGACAACACAGGATATTCATCATCTTGCAGCTCTCTCTCAGGAGGTGACAGGAATCCGTTTATTACTGAGTGAAGAGCTGCTTTCAGCAGAGAACCCTTAAGCCTCCACAACAGGAGGAATCCTCCGGGTGACTCTACTGAGCCACAGCCCACATACACCATTTATACATTACATCTACTCCACAGGAAAGAAAACCAAGCAGAAAAAACCCAACCTTTGAGTTGGAACTGTGGTCAATTACAGTAGAACACAACTTCAGTAAGAACTGTCACTTTTCAAGAAAGCCAACTTTATTTACTTTAAAGACAAGTCAGAACTCAGTAGTCAGAGCCCTGGGCAAACAGTGCTAACAGTCTTCACATTAGGCCCAAGACACGTTGCAATACAGAAATGAAGCTTGTGCTTTAACAAGGTCCAAGAGTCTCTCTTGCAAATGCTGGAATTGCATTCAAGGTATTAACCCCCTGTTCCACTTGCTGAGCAGTCACCTGACCTTGGATGCCCTGCATAAGGGACACAGGTGGTTTACTTCTCAGTTACACGTTTCACATTCACAAGGAACAAGCCAGAAAGAACATGTCACACAAGAGTGTTACGTACAAGCGGAAATCGAAACATTAGGGAGGCACATTTGTCAAGTTTGCCCCAGAAAGCCCTCAACGAGAAATTAAATATGTCCAAGTCAACAGCTTTCTCCTTCTCTTAGATGTCTTGCAACACCTCTTTTCAAGACATTACCAAGAACAGTTCAGTGGGGAACACAAACCTTTTAAATGCTTTTAATATATGAATATTAACATGTAAAGATTTATTGCGTCTGATTTCTTTACTAAGTGCAATTCACAGTTAACACACAACTAACAACACCTTCCTGGAAACCAAGCCAGTATTTACTCATTTAAATGCCAGTTACAAGTCTACAGGAAAAAGCCATTGAAAAATGGACAATTTTTTCCTGGTGCCACAGCTACCAGTTCACCAGGTCTCAAACAGCCTGGTTTTTCAGTCACAACTGAATTTCTGGGATTTTTCTTCCCCTTAATAGAAGCAGCTCCTTTTTTGTTTTTTTCATTATGTCAAGACTTAGAGCTTGGATCCCAAGTAACAAAAATAAAGCACTTCATACAACAGAGTGAGGACATGTGTTACAATCTAAAGCTGTATTATAACCATCCAAAACCCAGCAACAATCAAATGCATTTCCAAGATCTCAGGTGAGGAAAGCAATAAAATAATCTTTGGACACAAGGGCATGAATACTTGGCAGGAGACTGAGTACCTGATTGTCCCCACTTTAAACAGAGTGTAAACTACTCCTGTTTACTTTGCATGTGAATTCAGGCTCACCTATAAGTCAAAGCAACCTCTGGAATGAAGATGCCAGGGAAAACCCTTCCAAACAGCACCTATAAAGCAAAGCCTTCTTCACTTAAATGGCTTTCACATGGTACACAACGTGAACAAGGTGACAGAAAGCGAACTTGTCCTGAGTGAGCAGAACAAAAACACCAACTAAGAAGACAGTCCTAGACCAAGCAGAATGAATTCAGGTCTAGAGACAGGAAGCAGCCATGGGCACAGAGGGATTTTTACCAACAGCTTTGCAGAACACAACAGCATTACCCTGTACACCCTTCACTGTGTGTAGCACTGGAGCGCTCGGGAGCACTGCGCAGCCCTAGCAGAGCACCTCCAAGAACGCAAGATCAAAATGAAAGGAAACACGGATACTAAAGTTAGGCTGACCCCAACTGATTTATTTTAAGGCATGTTACCTGAGCTTTTGCGCTTCCGTAAGAACAGTCTGAACAAGTCATACTAAGGCACCTTTATCACACAAGAACTCACAACAAAACCTAAGTGGCTCCAGAAGTGACTGATGCTCCTCTTACCATGCAACTACAGGCTTTACTGCATCAAAGGTACCAAAATAAAGTACTAAAGTACTGATCAAACAAACGTTAAAACTGGTGCTTACGTGTGGATACAAATATGCTGCTAGCAAGAAAAATTCTTGCTTCTTTCCAGTCCCATGAGATATTTTTCTCTCTCACAGACTATATTAGGAAAGTTCTGTAAACTGTCAACACCCGCAACCTTGCAAAGCTTTGTTTATAGTACAGTAGAAAAATATTCTAACAATGGATGTTTTAGGATTTTAGCCAATCACCCCAAGGGGTGGCTGATTTTTTGACCAATTAGACTATTGTGACAGTGGACGACCCCCACAGTATTCCCTGGATGGGGGAAGTAAATCTTTGCCGCTAATAAGAGATGAACGGGACTTCTGAATCTTCTCGGACTCAAGGTTGTTTATTGCTATCTTATCAGTAAAGCACAAATCGGCAGCACGGCATGAAGCTGAGAAGATGCAAAAAGGCCCAGTACAAAAAATCCACTGCCCTTTTATAGGCACATCAACCAATTACACATTATTTTCATTTTTCTACCAAAGCCCAATGAATGCTTGGACACACAGGAACTGCAGCAATTTTTAACCAATTATTTCATGCTACCAATACTGCAAAACATGGAGTAGGTGAAGAATAAGGTAGAAAAAGGACAACAACCTTCCATCTTGGTGTTTTTTTGCATTATCTGCTTACTATACTAAAATCCCTAAGATTTTCACCCTGTAACAAATCACATATTTTACAACCACCTGACTTACACTTTTGTAAATTCTACCTCATTCTAAAGGCTTAGAAGCCTTTTCCATGGACAAAGGTTAAAAGCAGTGTTGTACAGGGAGGTGTACAAGGGGGTATAAATGCCTCAAATGAGGTAGGGAAATATTCTCCATATTCTAGACTCCCACAGACTAAGAAAAAAAACTTGATTAAAGAGTTGTAAAATAATTAAATCAATGAATCTTGCCACACAACTCCTGCCTGCCGGATCTGTCTTCTCCTCCCTACCACTGTGGGACACCGCAATACTTAAGTTGCAGGATGATGCCGTTTCCCACTCGCAATGCCCACACAACACATTATTTTTACTTCCCTTCAAGGTAAACATAGTCAAAACTGAACTGAAAAGCAATAACGAATGCCCACCCTCCCCATGTACAGAAAACACAAGATGTTTGGGTTTGACTCAACTTGTACCAAAACTGTGCATTAAATGCATAGAAGCTTACTGTCTTCACTTGGCTGGAGAACTGAACTACAGACACTGTGTGAGTCAGAAGCAGACTACAAGGAAGTAATAAAATTTGGCCTTAGTAAGGAATCTGCCTTCAGCAAAAGCACTTGTGGGTCCACCCAAGTGATGCCCATTGCACTGGCCCAGCAGAACCACACCCTACACAGTCAGTCCCAAAGCTCCACAGGCACCAGGAGATGGATGCACAAGTGGTTTTAATTGGAGGTAATGAAGACACTAACACATCCCTTCAACTGGTGTGCTGTTAGGAGGCAGCCAAGCCCTTTGCCATTCTTTGGTCACTGAACTGCTGTGCACACTTTAGCAGTATTTCCATGTATGCATACAGCTATGAGGTAATCACGTCACAGTTGGAACTTGCCTTGCTGAGAAATGAAAGGAACAGAACCAAAGGGATCTTCAGGAAGACTTGTCTGTGGAGCAGCATGTGGCTCCACACTCTTATCTGAAGTTGCTCTCCTGTCCACCAGCCTGTCTGTAAGAAACAAAATGAAACAGAACAAAAAATAACGTAAAATAAAATAAAAATGGCAGGACTTAGACCTATGCAAAGCCATGCACTGTACGGGACGAGAGAGGAATATATTGTCTAGCAGGGGGTTCTGACAAAGAAAGGCTTCTAAGAAGCACAGCTCTTGCCTGCACAGTTGGTCTGGGTAGTTCCTTCCTACTGCACGGACTGGCAAGGGGACAGGCAGAGTGCCCGGAAGGTTTTGCACCCACACCTGTACCTTCTGGAGCACCAGGGTGATCCTGAGCCTAACAACAGTCTTTGTGCAATGCTATGAAAGCCAGGCTGGGTTTTTTTTCCCTGTGAAAAAGTAGACTCACTTTCTTGGCTCCCAGTTCTGCACGGATGATTAAGTGGTTATAGGAGCAGTTCAAGAAACCTACATCTTCATAATGCTGTCAGAAATGCTGCATCAGATGTCACTTCTGGCCCATGACTAACTGATGATCAAGGCAACACCAACAACAGCGAAACAAGAGCCAGGAGCTCCAGTCTGTCACTCCATGTCACAGCTCTCCACAAAGGTGCTCAGCTCAGAAATCCATCCAATTGCACACGACCTTTTACTGCAACCAGCATCATTCTACTAGGAAAACACTCGCCAGGTATAAGCAATGTATTCTGTCCTAGGAATCGGATCCCCTCTTACAAGAGAAGTGATTAATCACCCCAGCAGAACCCATCACTGCACACACTGACATTAAGCTCCTCAACACAGGAAATCTGATAGTAACGCCAGCCTGAAAAATTGTGGTATCTTCATCCTCTAACGAAGGCTGTGTATATTTACTTATGTGTTACTGTCGTAAACCTGTAAGCTTTAGAAGTGTTTACCAGATTTAGAAACACCTTTATGTATAAAGCATCAGCTCAACAATACAAACTAGGCTTCTAAAAAGAGAGAGAAAGGATTCATGTCTTGAACACTACTCAGCACCACATAAATTTACACACCACTGTATGTGAGTTGTAAAGTACAGGACAGCAGTTGGCTTAAGTAACAGAAAAATAGAACCACCAATCAAATCTACATCTTCAATTCTCTTTTCTCTAGACTGCAAAAAAGTTACTTAGTACTTGACAGCCTTCTTTCCTTGTAAGAGACAAACTACATCTAAAGAGAACTCAGCCTTCAACCTTAATACATATCTAAGGAAATTCCACTAAGTATTATGCAGTTAAAGGCAATTTTATAGGTACAAGACTTAATTTCACAATACATCTCCCAATCTCTCATTAATCCAGCCAAGTCTAAGAAAGTACCAGTGGACAACATGAATTACAATTATTTCTGCTTTGACTGCAGCAAAGGCATTAACACTGCCAGGTATGCTCATATGATCTTTGGCACAAGACCCTCAGTATCAAAAAGCCAAGTTAAAAGGTCTCTGAAGGCTGTGACATGTGCACCTACACGCATGCACAGACACAAACCACCAGTGCTCCCCCGCCTCTGAGGGACACCAAGCCCCAGTAGCTCAGAGCAGCTCCAAGGCAGCCCACCCATACAGACAGGCTGCCATCTAGTGGGCTGCTGGCAAGGGAGTAACTTGGGGGTATTTCTGCATTTTCTCTACATGAGAATTCCCCCTAATGCTGGCTGCTACTGAGCAGAGCTGCACTGCTGAGTTCAGTTGACTTTTCAGATACAGCATATCAAATGTGTTATCACACCCAGCTCTCCTGTGCACGGAATTACCTTGAAGACCTGAGCCCCAAACGTGCCTTGGTTATAATCTTCTTTGGTACCTGCATTTGTTCAAAACTTGGGGCTTAACCAAATCAATGTCCCCTTACACAAGTACTGCCAGCAGTCCAGGAGTTACAGATTCTCGAAGTGGATGATGTTGTGCTGACCTCTGGTTCAAACTAACCTGCTCCAGATCCACGCATGTGTTATTTCAAAAGATTTAGGGCAGCATTTGGAAGCAGCATGCTTACAGATACCTAATTCTACCACTGAATTAAATCCTTAGCTTGGATTTGGATGGAATGCCTAATTTCAGCTAGCACATTAACCATTCTTCCCACCTAGCAGTGAGACATTTGACTATAAAATGTGTGCAGGCTACATTCCCATCTCAAAAACAGGAGTCTGATTGGATCCACACTGGATACAAGGGAAAACTACCACCCAGAGTTTAATGAATTAACCCACCCAGTTGCTTTCCTAAAGGATTAACAGATAATATGCACATCCAATAAGAAAAATGCTCAACTGAAGGCAAAGGTAGTTTTTTACATCACTCAAAATTCAACTTTGCTGTACTTTTAATTGCAAGAAACTTGCTGACAGCCAAGCATACACAATCTGTTTTTTTAACGTTGTCACATCTTCCAAGTCCCACTAATGAATCCAACCTCAACAAAACCAGTCATGGGAAGAGCAACTAACAAGCAGATGTTCAGCAGTTAGGAACATAAAGTAATTCCAAGTAAGAAACCATGGAGATAACTGACTTCACGAGGAAAAAGTTTATTCAGCTATTGCCGTATCAGTACAATAAAGCAGCCCTTACATGTAGCCACTCAAAAAGGACAGTACAAAACATTAACATAATGTAATAGATCACTTTTCTTTCAGGCATTTTCAAAGGACATATCAGACCCACAGAATCTTCTGCTCTGGTGTGCAAGAAAAAAGCTGGAAAGGAATAAAGCAAGCAGCCAAAACTCTCTTCCCATCTGACAACATACCTCTGCTGTTGAGAGCCTCTTGGCAGCGAAGGTGACATAAGCAGTGTAGAAGAGCTAAGGTATTACCACTTCTGCAGTAATTGAGCCAGTAACTACCAGTTTCAGACTGTGAGTTCCTACTGCACACGTTCTCAAAAAGGAGGATAGGAAGACAGGCCCAACCGTGCCCTCAAATGCTCAGAAAGAATGTTCTGTACACAGCCTGCACGGTCCTTGGATAAGCAGGACCTGTTGGAACTGCTGAGCAACCACAGAGCCCTCATTTACTGGGAAGCAAAGTAAGCCTTCAAGCGTCCCTTACTTGATCTTAGCAGGTCAAACTCTCTGTCCAGCAGCTCCTCCTCTGTCAACTTGGAAAAATTGTCCTCTCCAAACGGGTTCCAACCTGACATATCAGGTGGGTTACTGATGTTCTGCTTTGGGTAACTGGCAATTGCTTCAGCATCAGGAATACCTGACCTGTAGAGTCAGTCAAGAAAGCAAATGAAGAGAAACATGACAGGATTGGTTATCAGGGTCAAAATCTGAGACATGCTTCATGCTGCCAAGTCCTACACCCAAGCAGCACACATGTATTAAGAGGTCATCCCAAAAAATCAGAAGGCCAATTTAAGGGAAGTCTAGCAGGAACCTATAAAAATATATAACCTTTCTAACATCAGTGAAGCTGGACAAATCCATAGGTTTTTGGTTTTTTTTTTTTAAATCAGAAAAGAAGGGTTTTTTTTTAATTACATACACTGCTGTTCAGAAGAATTCATGAGAAAGCCATCGTTTATTACCATTTATTAAGCAAAGGCAGGCCCAAGGGCCACTGTTGAGGGTCCGCATCTCTTCTGAGGTGTACATCATGTTAAATACTCAGGTCACACCTCTGACCACAGGAGTTAGCAGTCCTAGCACATCAATGCCAACTACAAAGCTGCTCTTATCAGGGTGTTTGAAATTCCTTCCAGAGGCAGGTAACCTCATTCAACATAGGCTAATGACCATCCCATCAAAGTGGTTAGCAGTCAGTTCCTGGACTAAGTCCACGAACAAGAAATACTGGAAGACAGACAGAAATTGTACCAGGCTCATCTCATCTGTTAACAAACTGTCTCACTTTGCTCCCAAAATATCCTTTACCACTGAACACCCACTGTCCAACTGCTCCAAGTCATCTCTTACTGTCAAAGCAAGTAATTTCTGAGCAAAGGATTTGGCAGTGCTCACCACAATTAGTAATGCAAGCCACGAGTAACCCCCAGGCTCACCTTAGCCACAATTCTCACCTGTTTGTAGGGTAAGGAGGATCTGCCACTGTTCCACCGTGCACTGGAAGTGACCTGGGGTAGGAGATTAAGGCTGGTGCAAAGTCTTGTGGAGAAGTGATATATTCAGGGGACTGCACCTGCTGTGCCCGCTGCTGAGCCAGCATCTGCTGCTGCAGGAGAGCCTGCTGGTACTGCTGCACCTGGGGAAATCGGAGCTGTGTTAGCCGAACACACACGGGCTGCCTTAATCTCCTCTGCTAAGTAACAGCGCTGCTCTTGCAGCCAAACACACCCACCACCACCCTCCAGAACACACAGGCACAGAGAAACCGCTCCAACATGTCAGTGAAACTGGTTTTCTTTTCCAGTATACTGCCACTTGGATTTTTGTAATTATTGCATGCTACTCAGCTACATGCTACTGCAGCACTGCTAATTGCGTTTTCATCATACTCTATTCGTAAATCTTAATACAAGATTCCAGGACAATTTCTCCTCAATTTTTAAGAAAAACTCTGGCGGTTAAATCCCTTGCTCTTCAAGTAAGAATAGGAATCACTGTCTTCTGTCACTTTGTCATGTAACATATATTTGTTGCTGCAGCCAGTACTGGAAACTTTAACCAAGTATATTTCAAATAAGCACAGACCTTCTTTTTAAACTCAGGATAGATCCCATCCTATTACTGCACCTTTACACAAGTGCAACTCCAGACAAGCTTCCATAACGTAGCTAGGGTTAACTTCCCACCAACTAAGCATCTCATTTTAGATGCCAAACTGCACTCTATTTCCCAAGTCCAGAGCTCAGTACTACTAGCCAGGCACTTCTCTGCCTGCATCTACACAAGAGACTTACAAGCACAGTCCATATTTTAAGACTGCACCCTCTCTGTCACATACCATGGCAGGATACTGTGACTGGGCAGGTTGCTGCTGGTACACAGACTGCAGCAACAGCTGCTGCTGGACCATCTGCTGGTGCACTGCTTGGTGATACTGGAAAGACAAAAAACAGCTTTAAAAAGTCACGAGGCCCCCTCAGAAATAAGCAGATACTTTAATTAATGCTTCTTCTGACTATCACATCTACGACTTCACTGCGTTTTTCAATTAAGATATCACATACTCAAGAACCAGCTTGCAATTCAGTCACTGCATTTTAATCACGCTGTTTGGAAGCTTCTTCCTTCCCCCACTCCCCAAGCCGATTCTTAACAACAACAAAATAAAACAGACTACATATTCAGCACTGGTGCACGTATAACCATCTATTGCAAGCACAATATCACCCATAATCACTCCTAACGTTTATCCCAAGCTCCTTTACACATATGTAAAGCCTTTATTTAAGGCACACAGTGGTGATGCAAAGCAAGATGGAATTCACTGTCACACTGCAAAAACAACGCAGCTCAAGGCAAGCAACTTTCTAGGACGAAGAGACAAAGCAATAGTAAGAAGGGACAGAAGATTTCAGCTGGAAAAGTACAGGCAGGAACAGCAGAAGTGTGGAACTGGCACATGATTCCAAATGTTATTAATACCCGCAATATGTCTCAGACACTTGTCTAACAGATCTGACTGTACCTGCTGGATATAAGCGTCCTGCATGGCAGGCTGGTGCTGCAAGTGGTGCAGCTGCTGCAATCTCCAGTCTCCCTGCTGCAGCTGCTGGAGCACCCTGTGCTGCTGTGGGGTGGTCCCTTGGGACTGTGAGATGTCTTGTCCGTTCCCCGGGCGCGTGGTTCCTGTGACAAACAACACTACTGACACCCAGACCCCTCAGCTTCGGCCAGAGCTCTCTCTGGCAGTTTGACACCTCAAGCTGACACTGCACAAAGTTCTCTTCCCAATCTGACAATCAGGACACCTGGCAGATACCACATTTACTTCTTTAAAATTAATCGCAGGCCCACAAACAAACCATCGCTACCTGCAAGATGCTGGAAGCTTCCTCTGGTCTCATGACAGCAATCTGGGTTCCAGAGTTCTGCTTTACTAACACTTAAGTTACACACTGCAGGATTTTGAACCCTTACCTCAGGGCAGACAGCTTTTGTTCGCATTCAACATAGACCTATTTTGCATTTTTTTCCCTAAGGAAAATATTAGGTCACCCATCAAACTCCCTTAAACAGAACACCTGATTAATTGTGCCATTCAATTGCTTTTGCAATCTTTTAAGAAACAGTTCCTACCATAAACGTCTTTCTTGCACAAAGTGTTTTGTATTCCTGAAGCACCCAGGAATGATCTGTTCCTTGTCATAACAGAAAAAGCTTTTCAAACTGGGTGTTACATGGATCCCACCTAGTAAAAAGTACTTACACCTGGGACACAAACTTTCTCAGTGGCCTTTGGATACTTTTCCAATACCATCCCTGAAGCTACTCTTCCTTTTATGCAGCAGACACATAACAGCATGAAGTGCAATTAGAAAGTGTTTTATACCTAAATGTCAACTACTTAAGGGAATATTTAACAGAACCGTATCGCTTAACGAGTGAGAAAAAGAAGAAGAATCTTCAAAAACCCATTTAACTTGACTGAGTCTCCCCTAATTTCTCTTGCACTCGCAGTGCCATGGGGGATGAATCCGTCAATCATGAGAAAAGTGACTTGCTTCCAGCCTACAAATACCATCAACACATCGGTGCCATCTCATGACTTCTTGAGGCAGGAGAAGATTTTTCCTACTACAAAAAACCCAGTTTGGTACAGAAGGGCTCTGTACTTTTTGTGAATTATTTGCAAGTCAAAACAAGCATGAACTTCTGTCTGCAGCGGGCAAGTTAATTCAAAAACCGGTGTTAAGCACAATGAAGAAACATCTTCAGTTCTCAATCTGCATTTAGTTTTTGTGGCACCTCAAATTTACACTTCACACATTTAGAGTCTTTCAGAAATGAAGATTTGGTTCTTGGTATGCAAAAAAAAAATAAGACAGGCTAAAATTCAACTTTAAATGTTATCCTTACAGCAAGAAGACTAAAGGCACAATCGCTTCTTTGTTTATTTTGGCCCACCCTTAGACTTTAAGTTACCTTTTTGCCCACGATTACCAAATTCCCCAGGAACTTGCACTTTGACAGGAGTTGCTGAGCTCTGGATTCCCAGCACACTGCAAGGGGCAGTGCTTGAATTGGCCTTTGGTCTTTGTCGTGGTGCAATTGAGGTTTCTGTTGGTCCAACAGCATCTGTTATTCTGAAAGGGCAATTTTTTCCATATAAGATACCTGCTGAAAAGACAACTACTTCTCCTTCAAATTACACACGGTACATCTCTTAATAGCTCAGTTATGTCTTAATCATGTGCTAGTCTACTTGTGCACTGCACACAAGTATCTTAAAATTCGCTTCCTAAAACTCCAGTCCTGTGCCTGAGCCAACAACGCTGTGATGAGAAACATGACTATTGTCCATATGTACAAGAAATAAGAGAAAGGAAAACCTTACGTGTTAGGTCAAATTATTTCACCCATTCATTAATTCCTCATGTTTTTGTTTCTGGGTTTTTTTTTGCAAACAGAGCTGATAATTATAGCTGAATATAAAAATATCCGAGTCACACGTGCTGGTAGGTTCAAACCCAAACAACTTTCATCAACAAGGAATGAAAGGGTAAAGGACTTATCAAGCATCAGCCTTACGTGCAAAAGCACTGTATCATAGGAGAAATCAGAAATATGAATAACAATTTCCAAGGTTTTGGGTTTGTTTTTACTAACAAGGACAAAAAAGTTAATTTTTTTCCATAAAAAACTGAAATTGTCAAAAACAAGTAACAAAACCCATCTACCTTCAAAATATCAGGCTCTTGGTTTTGCTCCAGGGATTCTCAACACAATGGAAAAGGCAAGGGAGTGGAATCCAAACAGAGACTTAAAGCTCATAAAAATGCAGTTTATCTAATGACTTCTTTTACTGAGATAATATTTCACTTATTTACAAGAGTATGAAAACCGGTTTTAAACAAACATGTAGCTTAGTAACACTAGGAGAAAGAAAATGTAAAGTCACATCCTCTGCTCACCTTGCTTTTATTTGGCTTTTTCTAGCAGCTGCCTCACTAGCTGTCATGGGTTCAGGAAGAGTTGAAGGGACAGGAGAATTCTTGGGAAAAATAAATTTTAATAAATTAAAAAAACCAAAATCCTGAAAGAAAAAAATTCATTACATATTCAAGAGGAATACTTGGATTCAAGACCTCCACATTACAAGGCTTCATGCAGAACTCACAGCTGTAGATGAAACCAGTTTCATCTAAACGGTATCTTTGTATCCTCTCAATCTGTGGCAGAAGTAAAAGCAGAACCTGATCGGGGTGACTGTTTTGTCAACTACTTCACTTCGTTTACACTACCAACAATAAAGTACAACATGTCCTGCACGCACTTCTGCGTGACTGCACAGAGACTTACTTCAGCCTCAAGCTCCAGAACTAAAGTAAAGCCCAATAATCTTTGGAGAAAACTGTTTTTAGCACACTTGGCTCTTCAACCAGAAGACAAATTCCAGAAAACCATGCAGCACCAAAGCTCCTACAGGTTTTTATCTTACCCTCACCTCAATCACATTCCTGAATGAATGCCGCACCACCTAGATTATGTTTTACAAGGAATACGGCAGCTGGGGGCAAAGAAGGAAACCCATCATCTCTAATGACAAATGCACGAAAGTAATGCCAATCTAAATCTGGTCACAAATAATAGAGACACTTAACTATCAAGTATTTCAAGACTTCCTGGCTTATTTTAGTTTGTGTTTACAAAAGGGAACACTCAAATTTACGGAGCACACCCTTCTGCAGTGATAAAGGAAAAAAGGAATTCAAAGGGATCTCAGAAAGTGTACTTGTCTGCCTCTGAAGCCAGATCACTCCAACCGATACCTGTAGCAGACTCAATTTCAGACGGATTTTTGCTGATACTTGTCTTGAGAACTGCTTTATAATACTCATAATTAGCTAAGTGTCCCCAAATTCCACTGCACAGTAATTACACCTGTGAAGCAAGTGATCTTGGAGACCAAGCTCAGACCCCCATGGAAAGCAAGAGTAAGAATGCAGGCTGACCCTCGTACTGCTGTGTCCGCTCTCCAACTCACGGGAGCCCTTCCAACGGACTAATACGATTGCCAAGGATGATTAAGAGAAGGGTTTATCCAGAGCAAACAACACACACTCTTGACACTCCATTTACAACATTAAGCCTTCTACTGTCAACGAAGTTAACATCTGTATATTTCATATTGATTGTATTAAGAGACGGCTAATGGCTAAAATCCTAAGCCAGGTATTGGGGCAGCACCAATACGGTTCATGAAGCTATGCTCTCAAAAATTAAGAACATATTTTGTTTACAGAGACCTCACACTTCATGTACACAACATCAGCTGCATGTGGTCTCTGCTGTGTTTTACATTTAGGAACCAGGCACATGACAGAACTGATGTGATCATTCAGCTAATGTGATGGACTTGTCACTGCTACCTATATAACACACTGAAAATACTGAAGGAATTCAAGAGTACTTACATTAATATTAGACACTGGACAATCCTTTTTGGCAATTTTAAAGGCAAAGTAAGATACCTGAAAGATATCAGGTCTCTGCTCTTGATCTGGTTCAAGCATATATCCTGCAAAAATTGATAAAGACTTATCACTGCTAGATCTCAGAAAGCCTGTTGAGACAGCATGCTACCAGCAAGGAGAAATTCAGCAGTTCCACCAAATCAGCTTACCACCAAAGAGTCATTTGCACCGCTATCTTGGGTTTGGGAGATTTTTTTTTAATACTTTTTTTTAAGTCAAATGGTTTACAGGGTCAAAACCAATTGTAGAACATGTACACTGTTTGATATCCTGACACTCAGCTGTGCAAAAGGGAGCTAAGCTGCAGTAGGAATCAGTAACTCCAGAGAGAAACAACACAAAACCTACTCACAAGTACTAACATTTCCCAGGATTAATACCCATTTCGGTGTAGCTAAAAGGAGATTGACAGATCTTACTGCATCATGCTAAGGTTTATCATTTTATGTCTGTAGGTTTCATTGACTACGAAAAAGCTTGCATATAAAAAAAATACAGTTTCATGAATAAAAAGACTTTTCCCTGACAAGACACACAATTCCTGATGTTTCCTCTGAAACATTTGCTTCCCAAATTAAAAGGTTTGGTGTTTTTCCAAGAAATCCAAGTAACTCGATATTGTCTCCAACGTAACACATTATACATAATTCGGCAATCTTGCCTCGATAACCAGAGAACCTAAACAAACAATAAAATATGCTTTCTAAAAACTCCTAAGCCTCTAAAAATGTTCTGCTATGAAGTAATGAACAACCTATGAAAATATAACTTTTCACTTGTGACAAGCAAAGTGAACTACACTTGCACAACTGCTCAGTAGTACAGCCAACCTTACACATCATTTCACAAGAAATCCTCAATAGGTTGAAAAAATAATTTTAGACAGATTCTAGAATTTTACACAAAACCATTATTACACATACTGTCACTGCAAGTTTAATTTTTAATAGATTTTACAAAATAACAGATTCCAACACTCAGTTGCAGCACCATGACATGGAAGCTGAAGACTCACTGAAGTGACTCCTGCCACTTGGTTCTGAAACGTTAAATTCATGGGATGGATCATGTCCAGCTTCTTCCTCCCTAGCCCTTGTCTTGCAAAAGAGTAGAGAAGAAGCCACAGTTCCTGAAATACCTTTTATGACCAACTGCAGCCTTTTATAGCTTCCACTCCAAATGGAAAGAAGAGAAGTTTACGTAAGGACATTCTGCCCTACCCACATATATTCCATGACAGTATTGCTCATCTTGGCACAGAAGTTGATTGAATTAAAAAATCTGCATTCATATGGGAGATAGGATAAAGGATTAAAACCCATACTCTTCTAAAAAAAAAAAAAAGTTAACACCGTGACAGAAAAAAGTACTTAAATCATTTGAAAACTTGCGTCATTTTGTCAGTACTGGCAGAAGGCAAGTGCTTGCCAACATAATTTCTGTTTACCAGTTATGAATGCGCACTCAAAAAAGTGGTTTGGATTTGGTATTGCCTGTTATATAAAATATCAGCTAACTGGTCAACACATCCATAACTAAAAGTTCTAAGAGCTCGTACTCGAACCTTTTGAATTCTTCATATTCTGTCCATCTCACTCTTTCAAGTGAGCCTACTTTAAGTTGAAAGCAAAGACAATACTGATGGTTACTGTAAATATTAGCTCCTACAGCTCTGTGGCTGGATAACTGATAACTCACAAGTCCCAGAATTGCTTCTTGTCCAAAATCTTCCTTCATACCCTTTGCCAGCATGTATGCCAAACTTTTGCCAGAGTTTCTGTCTGACACTTGAGGTTGCACAAAATTTTCACAATTTTTGTTCCAGTTTAAATCATGGAACTACTACAAAATTATCCCCAGTGCAATTAATCTCAGCACATTGATGCTGCTATGCTAAAGCTGCATTTCAAATTCATCTAAGAACAACTGTCCAACTTGGACAGAAAATACTGTCAACAGTCTGACATTCCACAGAAAATACACACTTAAGAGCAAAAAGGAAGTACAAAGAACAAAGCTAAATAATAAATACAAGCACGCTTTGCTTTCCCCTATTTCTTTGGGATCTATGGACACCTAAGGGAAAAAAAAAATCATCCTTGAGTCCCAGAGAAACCAAAAGGTTTCTTGAGCTTCAACAACGCTCTCGGGGAGTTGAAAGGCACAGCTGAACGTAGCAGATCTCTACACTGATGGCGCTGCTGTGCTTTCCTGGCTTTATGAGATGGAAGAGCTGCTGCAGTGCCTGTGTACTTACTTATCAAGCAGTGAACGCTGTGGGAGTATCGTGAGCCGTCTGGGATAGTAAAGCTTCCGTCGCAAATGGCAACCTGACTTTCTCCAAAGGGAAGTGAAAAGAAGCAGAGCTTATAGAGCAAGCAGCCCAGTGCCTGTGAAAGACAAACACAGGCCCTGTGAGGGGATGAGAGCAAGCCCCTTGCCACCACACGGCAGCACCAAGAGGACGCTGCACCCTGGCTAAAGCGGGTGATCTCACACCGTGTAGGAGCTGCCCTTCAGAACACAGTTGATGTGATGAGCTGATGGATCAAAAGCAGGTCTAACAACACTTACTCTTCCACAGATTCCCGTAGCAGACCAAGTACAAACCAGAGCACACCAACAGCTGCATTGTCAGTGTCATATCACCCAGACACAATCACAACTCTTTGCACTAAATTATGTACTTATTTGCTTCTCTGCACATCAACTAATTAAAAGCACTTTCTTGACCATGCTGCCAACAGCTTTCCATGAGAAATCACTAGGGACTATCAACAAGAAACTAGAGCTGACAAAAGAAGAGAAGTTCTAAATCGCATTCCCCTTCCTTTAAATTTAAAAAAAAAAAAAAAAAAAATCAAATGTGGGATTCATTACATTGACAAAAAACGTAACTACCAAATATATCTCTTCTGTTCTGTGTTCCACAGCTGCCTGATGTATTTAGTTTTCCAATATTTCATTTTTCAGTTAGTCAATGGCAGTTTTAATTCCCCCTCCTTAACCAGTCCCATACATCATACTACCTGTTTTTTTTTCTTACCCAGATATCTGCCTTGGTAGTAACTGGCTTTCCTCCATACAGATTGATCATCTCAGGAGCTCTGTATGAAAGTGTTGTGTACCTAGCAATATAAAATAGAGAGGACATAGTTGAAAAGCTTGCCTCACAACTGAGAGGGTGTTTTCCCCATCTGCCATGCACACACCAATGACGCAAGTTTCAGACATGTGCCTGGAATAGTCTTGCACGATCCAAGTCATTACTGCATTTGCAGCATCACAAACAGTACCTGGAGCAGCAGTATTAACTGTCATTCACAAGAATAAGTATTAAGTCAGCTAATAGCCGCTTTTAGCGTTATTTCCCCGAAAGCACGTACTTTTACCAGAGTGACTGGGCACACGCAGCCAATCATCTGGGAGGGGCAACTGCAGAGTCCTACAAGGGCTCTCCTTATCTCACACTGAAGCACACAGAATGCAGATTTCAAAATACTAACAACTCAAAACAACTGTTAAACTGGTACTTGAAATACTTCAGAGCTGGAAAAAAAACTGTATCAATTAATGACTTGCAAACAAGCAGCCTGTATGTAACTTTCTGCAGCAGTTAACCCAGAGGGGCAAAATCAAAGTAATACATGTTTGCAAGAGCGTGTCTAAGAAAAGTTGAAATATTTTTCTGATCAGTCTTAGGAAAACGAACATGAAACATACTCTGTAAATGAGACTCTACATAAATCCACTGCAATGTTTATTTACATCAATTGTTATCTCAGCAAGTATTCGCTTAGCAGTATTGAAACAGCACAAATTAAAAACATCCAACTCCTAAAATGGCCAGGAGCCAGACATATTTTTGAACAATTTAATTTCAGAACAGCATGCTTCTTTCCAACAGTTTCATTTTTAAGAATCTCACTTTTGAAAAAGAATCTGTGAGTAAATGGTGGACATCTTATCAAATAGTTCCACTCCTTTACTATATTAACGCCAAAATTAATTCAAGATCAGCTATTACTTTCAATTCATCAGTGATACATGCACACCGCACTATAATACATGGAGTTCCCTGGCAGCACAGTCATTGCTTATGACAGGTCACTTATAAGTAAACTTACTTTTTAATTTCTTCTTCAACCATATTAACACCATCTCTTTGAGGGTTCAGGTATTTGTTAGTGGCACTGCCAAAATCACAGAGAACGTAGTTCCCATTATCATTTAGCAATAGATTCTCCACCTTGAAAGGAAACCAACACACAAAAAATAGGTTAATGTAATAGCATTCATTTCCAGGTAAAGTGTTACTACACATTGTCACACACAAGCAGGAAGTTTTCAGAAAAATCAACTACTAAACTTACTTTTAGCAATAAATGACATCCTAAGGTTAACATCTGTTTATAGCTCCACCAACAGCAAGCTCCCAGCTAGAAGTCTGTCTTAGGGAAACCTCTCCTATATCCTCAACCCTGTTCAAGCAGATCGCTGATTTTAGCCTGGATTTTCTTACGATGAAGTTCATACCTTCAGATCCCGATGAACTATAGGTGTTTTGCACTGATGCAACCTGGCAACAGCTTCACAGGTGTCACAAAATATTCTCATTACTTCTGACTCGGTAAAGCCTGTCTGCAGACGCTGGTTCATCTGGTTCACAACTTGCCCAGCTAAGGAAACAGGAGACGTATCTTTAAAACAATTCTTATCAGGTACAGAAGTAAAAACTCACTTATATGCATTAAATCCACAAATATGATGGAAGAACGTTTTCCACAGTTACTGTATTTGAACAAAACAAACCTGGTTTTCCAACTGCACACTCTTGTATCACCCTAAACAGAAAAGTTATTGGCTCAAATGAAAACAATCCAGTCCCTGTGGCTGAAACATGTTGGAAACCAATTGCTGCAAACACAAAAAAGCATCCATCACACCAATGTGTCACCTCAAAACTGTCTCTTGCATTGGGATCCATAACCCAAAGTCTGTCAGCCAACGGAGTTCATGAATTCACCCTCTAGACACCCTCTTAGTCTTTCTGGAAGACAAAGGAGAAAGAAAGGGGAGGCAGGGAAGGGGGCAAAAAAACCGCTGAACTTCCTCCAAGGAAGAAGACCTCCCTTTCCCTTTTCAGAGGTGTCTTTTAAGATTGGGAATCAATACTTCCCTGTTTCTTGCAGTAATTTTACCAGACAACACTAGGCTCTTCCTAGCACAATATCCCCTGCTCAGAGAAATGAAGGAGCACTCTTGCAGAGATGCAGCAGGGCCTTGGTGGGCACTCTGTCAAACAAGGATGCTTGGAACAAAAAAACAACACAGACAGTCCCTGACTTAGATATGAAACAAAGTTACACTGTAAAGGAGGAACACAGGGCTAGCATTTTTTTTTTGGACAGCACTATCAACCTTAACTTCAATATGCCCATTTCTAGCAAATCAGCCGTCAACGTTGTCATCTACAACAAAAACAGCAGAGGAAGAAGAGCGGTGAAAATTTGCCCATCTTTCCTATCGATTTACGTTCCAGGTACATGTTGCTTAGCACCATCAGCAGAACAGCCCAACTGCACTTCACACATAGGGAATTCATCTCCCTGTTTGTAACCATACTTAATTACACAGCTTTGTGAAACTCACATTTTGCCCAGTGCCTAAGTAGCAATGCCAAGAGAAAAGTGAAAAACTACATGGATTCCAGCTGTAACACGTACATGCTAACCTCTTCTATTTAGAGAATAGTTTTAAGTAAAATCACAGGTGACAGTACAAACATTTTCCTCTGGAAACCTAGGAGGTGGCTCTTACCTCGACAGTACTCCATGAGGATGAGCACCTCCCAAACATTATCACTTAGCAAGTTGACAGCACAGTCCAAATAGCTCACAATGTTCTTGTGCCCAGATAACTCTTTCTGAAAAAGAAAACGCACATTACTCTTCAGTACTGAGAAAATTAAGAGAGATTATCAGTTGCCACTGCAGCACTGCAATAAAATTCTTTTTCTTGGGAACCAGACGTACTGACCAAATTGACTGTGGTACCAAATAGATATTTGACTAATTCCTTCAGAAATGATTCATGTACCAACCCCAAAGCCAGCATTAGTTTCTGGAAGTACTGGTGGAAAATCAGGACCACGAGATCAAAAGCAACAGTTGTCTAGAAACACTGGAGAGACATTTCATGTGTGTACACTACCACCTGACACATTCTCCAGTTCCAAATAATGGCCTTCTTACCATAATGGTGATTTCTCTCTTGCAGATGTTGAGGTCTGGCACATTATTCACGCACATTCGCTTCAGCGCGCAGCGAGTCCCGCTGGGGGTACGTACCAAAAACACAGTTGAGAAGCCACCTGGAGAACACAAGTACAAAAAGAAGAAGCTACTTGACTTCGTTGGTATTCCACTAGTCAACATCACTACATACTAGAGATGAGCAACAAAGACTTGGTCAGTCATTGAGTGACAAGTAACAAACACTTCAGAAGCTGAATATTTGTTACCGCAGCCAATTTCCCTTAAACCAAGTATTCATGACAAAACCATTGAAGTATCACTATTTTCTTACAACATTACACGAAAGCATTAGAAAAGCATTTTCCCATTCAAATGAACTCATAAAGCACAGAACAACTATGAATTGAGATATCAACCCTGAAGTAGTTTCAGAGTCCTTCAAAAACCTGAATCAAGTGAAGGTATATTAATTCCTTAAACCCACATTCTAATATATGAAAAGGAAAATACTAAAAAAAAAAAAGTCTTGAGAGATACTGAAGAAGTCATGTGACTTTTCAGGTCAGCCTCAATAGCCTCCCTGGAGCCCCAAACAGCGCAAGCAATCAGCCCTAATGAAGTGTTTTTATTTAAACCACACTGAACATGCAGAGTACAACTATGCCATTTCCCACAACCAGTCCCAGTCCCACCAGGAACATTCTTAGTGCAACAGTGGCATGAAATGGGAACCACACAGACAAGCCCACTTTCCAGTATGAGGGTTTTTTTCTCTCTTCACTGGTAGGGAAGAACCAAGGCAGCAGGAAATAAACACACAAGTGAAACCACCCGCACAGAAAGTAATTCCCAATGCTCGGGAAACCAAAGTGAAAACCAACACTCTGCTGTTTTAACTGCCTCCTGTTAGTCCTGCCTGCTGCTCAAGAAGGCCACACCGGCATCACCTCAAGGCTCAAATGCACAGCTTTCCCACAGTTACAGGAAATCCACCTCACAGGAGAGCTCATGTAAATCCCTGCTTTCCTTAAGTGACTCCTCTCTGATCAAAAGCCAGCCGGCACCATGGGAGCTTTGTACTAGAGCAGGAGCTTGGGTACACCATCAGGACAGAAATATGTAAATTAAAATTATTAACTTCTCAGATAATCAGGCAGCCAATTGAAATGCACACATTTCATGGTACCCAGCAGCATCTGCAAGTCATGTCCATGAAGTATAATGTGCCTCATTTGATGCAAGTCTCATGCACTCCAGCAAACAAGCATATAATCACTGCCACTTGAGAATCCAAGTTCCATTAAAGAATTTCTCTTGAAGATTAAATACTCATTATTTTTTAAACTTAATTCTCATTTAGTCAAATGACAATCCAGGCTGTCAAAGCACAATTGTTGCCAAGTGTAAGTCAACAGCCTCACCCTAGTTTACATAGGGCCTTTCCAAAAACTTCACAGGACACACACTCTTAACAGCCTAAGGTCTAATGCTGAATTCCAGCTGGGACTGAAGTGATCCAAGAGGGTTCCCTAACATCAGCCTGGGGAATTCCGCCACAGTGATGTGCAGATCTCCGTTAGCAGAAGAGTTTTTGTACTATCCTCACAATAAAACTATTGGGTTTTTAAGCTCCAATACTTGACCAAAAAGATAAAGCAGTAGTCAGGTAAAGTGCAGGAGTCAGGACATGAAGATAATAATCACTTCTTGACTTTTTAACCAGTTTTATAGCCTTGAAATTCTCTCTGATTAGCAGGAAGACAGAACTCCTCCAGTTTTCAAGTTTCCCTGACAGCTGTTCCGATGCAACCGGAGCAGACACGACTGGGTAAAAAGCACCAGTGAAAAGTAGCATAAAGCCCCTAAATTCTCAGACAAGTTCTGTTCTTGCCACTAGGCGGCGACATCAGCCAGCAGTTGAACTCCATGGACTCTAAAAGCAGACCCGGTCGTCCTGGTTTTGGCAAGAAGCAGATCCCCGACCTTGAAGGGTTTTCTATCAGTCAATACCACCACTATAAAATCCTTTCCTCCAAGAGTCAAGTGGCACAACCCTGAGCAAGACGCGACTAGGTGAACTATCCTGATAACAGCCCACGGGTTTTCTCACTGTTCCCTTCCTGTTCTCTCCCTCATCGCACCGGGCCGTGTGGGGCTCAGTTGCTGACCGGTGTTAAAACACAAAAATGAGCTTCATCTCTTTCAGTCTTTTATTTCTACCAAAGTCACTCGAAGTTTAAATTCTCAGAAGTTACACAGGACAGACACATTGCACTTTTCCCTGGAATGCTTAGTAAGAAGCCTTTCTACAGCATCTACAACAGTTGTATAAGCCAAGAGACATCTAGCAGAATAAAACTCCTTAAAAAGCTCACACCTCTTTCTTACCTTTCTTCCCTTGACCTGTCTTTCTGTCACCTTAACTACACACTTTTGGGATCTTAATATCAGCTAACCAGAAACGATTTGGGCTTTTTCTGGGCCAGGTTTCTTCACTGGTTTGTTTTCAATGAAATTCTACATCAGCCCCATTTGTTTTTTTCCTATGTGTATTTAACGTCAACCTCGACTAATCCCACAGGCCTCAACACACCCTTTACACTTCACCATGTTACATTGCAGAAACTCCAACCAGGAAACAGTGGAGCCGTCAGAATTCTAAGTACCCTAATTGCTTACTCAGGTAGAACAAAATAAGGCTGAAAAATCTTCCAGCAACTTTACATCTTTCAGACTGCTGAGAAGCTGCTCCACAGCTACTTTGTGGAGACAGTCTAGAATAATATTAACAAAGATATTCTGAAGAAAGTTACGCATATCACCTATATAGAGACAATAAGGTTTTTTAAATCACAGATTTTTTTTATTATCTATTCAAATCTCAGACAAACAGTACAGAACTTCAGGCAGAGAAGGATTTTACCTCTATACTAACATACAGCAAACACTAATCACATCTGTAAAAGCTGAACCAGGAACAGCAGCTACTACAGTATAAATGGTTCCTTATAAATCCATTAAAACTTGGCTGTTTTGGAGAGGTGGCTGAGTTTTTAGCATCCATTCCCATTCAGACAAACAAAATATGTTTTGATAAAGTTAACAATTATATAAAAGCGTATTTTCAGATACAGTATTTACATCTGTTTTTTTCTGTACATTTCAAAACCCAAAATGAATGAAGAAATAAATGAGTAAATCAACAGATCCTAGTTGTTCTCATGCGCGTATGTAATGTGGACAGTTAGGTATTTAGGAACTTCCTCAACAATTCAATAAAACCTTGGGTTCAGGAGGACAGTTTTTGGGCAGGGTGATAGCCTTGTGACCCTCTCCACAAAGCTACAGAAACAGGTTCAAGTGCAATTATTTCCCTGCGACCCATCTACCCACACACACTCTGCTAACCCTCTTTTTCCCCAATTTTGCAACAAGATGGTTATCCATTCATATGCTAATTTTCTTTAAAATACCAGGTCTGGCTTTTTGGCATTCCAGACACTCTCCCATACAATGATAATTTCAGTACATTCATCTGCGTTCTGAATAAACTTCTGCACTTAACAACACTTTCACTGCTAACTTACTCTGAGAATCACTTGATGCCAGGGCCACTTCTACATGGTAATTCCAGGGACAGATCTTGAATATCAGGCTGACATGGAGCCAGAGCCACCACACGCCGGAAGTGACCCACCTCTGAGAACTCCACAGCCTTCCAAGCACCGTAGCTGCAAGCCCAATACACTGAAGAGGGACACTTTATGGCCTATAAATCCACTTAAAATACAGAATAAGACCAGTTCAAACACGAGTGCCCTGAAAACAGGTTCCAGCGATATGAACAAATAAAACCTTACTGCAAGTCTGTAATGACGGAGAGCAGTAAGACCTTATCAAAAATGTTTTAAGCATCTTCCTTCCAGGGGAAAAACAAGCAACCCAAACACCACCCCCAGCCCAACTCTGATCTCTATAGCTTTATGTGGTACTCAGACACAAAAGATACCAGTGTCTAAAAGCAAAGGACATTAAGAAGAAACTCCAAAAAGAATTAGCCCTTCTCCACAACAAAAGCACAACCTCAAGAAAAAACAGTTTTTCATATTCCATCCACTTTTGCAGGGACTACAGGCAAAGGTCCTTCTTCAACTAGCATAAATCAATATATCCATGTGCTATTTTACCAGAAAGTTGGAGTCAACTCCTTTCTGCCAGAGTTGCAGGCCAACCCGTGCCAAGAGCTGTTTCTTGCAGCTGACTTTCGATCCCATCTTCATGTCCTGTCTAACACACACAGGCGTTCTGGCTCTCAAGTCTTTCCAGGACCCTCATAGGCTGCAACGGTGCCACAGAGCCCCCTCTTCCATCCTGCTGCTCCATTTCTCTTGTGGTGTGCTGCTAAAACATCCATAACTCTCTGTGTCCCTTGGCATCCAGTTGGGACAGTTTCACCTGTACAAATTCTCAGAACCTTCCCCCTCCCGACAAGGACAGCAGTCCTTACTCCCAGAGGCACTGCCTTCTGTTGCTCAGTACAGATGCTCTATCGCAGGCACATTTAGGAGTGGCAGACTAAAACTGTACACAAGAAATAGAGTTTTGCGTAGAAAATATTAATTTCATTCTCGAAGCTACAAAGTTTTCTATCTGGTTTTGACAGCAAAACCTTTAAAAACACACAGAATTCAAACATTTGAATTTCTCATCAGATCCCAAACACTGTGTGATTGTTGAGGGGGTACCTTTTAACAGAAACTTAAAATGTCTTTTTCAAGCCTTATGAAAAAAATTGGATGAAATGTTTTGTTTTTGTCACAAGTTCCACTGGAGAAGGAAGCCACAGTTCTGCTTTCCTATTCTTGAAGCACCTCTGTATGAGACCGCAAGGGGACGCCCTATTACTAAAAGTCTGTTTTCCAGCAGTGCAACACCAACTCCTGCAGCAGCTGGAGGGAAACTCAAGCCACACGCCAGCTTCCAGAATGTGGGCCGAGGAGCACCCAGTGCTCACCCTCACAGAACACTTCCACACTCTGCTTGCTCCAACACCACCGCCTCAGTGCCCCAGTGACTGCCAGCCCTGTGCATTCCAGAGCCTGGAAAGGTGCCATATACTATCCGCCCACAGCCCGGCTGTGCGGCTGCCAAACCAAGCTGTAACACCTGTGTGTGTGCTCACTGCCTGGAAACAATGGAAAGCAGCCTTCCTGCTGAATAAAGGCAGCACTAACACTGATCACATATGCACATCCACCTTTCTGCACATTTACACCTATGCTTTTGTGCACATGCACAGATATTTTTAGTAAAGCTTAGCCCACGAGCCTCAGCCATGAACATAAGGCTCTGAGACACAGCTCCATCCGGAAGAACATTTGACAGATGTTGCTCCCAAGCTCAGGAGCTCAGCATTCCCCAAAGAAAGAACAGAAATAGCTCCCCACTTCCAAAATACTCCATTTCTACACACACATTCCAGAGTTCAGTATTTCTCTACTTTATTTTAGGCATGCAGACAATGCATTCCAAGGGACATAGACTGCTCCCTTTCCCACTGCCCACACAAATTCCCACCATGTAACAAGCTGCCTATCACGGCTAGTTTAGACTCAAATCAGCATCCGCTCCTACGGCAGCACTGGGAAAACAGCAGCTGTGAATCCCCTCCCAGCAGGACATCACGGTGCGGCCACAGCAGGCAGGTCGGCCACGCACACCTCTGCTAATGGCACTGTTACCCTGCCACAGGCAGGTATGCTCAGATTCCAGTTCTCCCAGCATCAGCTGCAGGCCAACCTCACAAGAAAGCTCTGACAGAAGCACCAGAGACTGCCTGGGGCATCCAAGACAATGAAGTTACTGCGTGAGCTGGGAAAGCTGAATTAAGATCTGCTATAGACTTTTGTGAAAAGTTTATGTATTTATTAACACCCATGCATCAGACATGTCCAGGGGCCAAATCTCAGATGCTTAAGATTTGGCCTAGTGAACAGCAAAAGGAACAGAGCTCCATGTCCTTCAGTATAGTCCATCATCATCCCATCTGCTTCCGAGTGTCCAGGTGTCTTGCTAGCCATGTTTGACTACTGCTTCCATGACATCTTCTGCAAGACAGACTTAGTTACTTGGCTGCTAGAGAAACAAAAGCCACCAATTTCCTAATGCAGATAAATTTCCTAGCACACTTGCAATTCCTGCAGTAGTCTAAGTTTAAGGAAGATGAAAATAGATTGACTAAATAGCTGGTTTTAACGCATGCTTTTAAAAAACAAACAAATCCAAAAATCCCATGCCTCTGATACACCCTGCAAGGAATACGTCTTACGCAGCCAAAACAAAACATTGTATTTCTTAGGGTAAAGCTGATGCCTTCTCATACTGTGGCTGGAAAAAGACAAAAAACTTCTCTGTACTTCAATCTTTAATGAAGCTGCTTGAGAGTTAGTCACAGCCACTGTATTACTTTCATGTATTACATCATCACCAACTCCTGCTGTTCACTGGAAAAAAAAAATCTAATGCATTTACCTCTACAACTATATTTAACAGAAGCTTGTATTTAAGTCAAGTAATATTTTCTTTCTATCTATAAGGACCACAGAACATGACTAGCACATCACCAACAGTTCAATTTATTGACTGTGTAAAATAACGTTAGCCTCTACTTACTCACATGTGCTTTTCACAAGAAAGCTTTTGAACTTATCCAAGACATTGGTAAGACACATACAATGAGCATCCACTAGCACAGTTTACCAAAAAAAAAAAAAAAAAATCCCAAACCCCAAAAACTTTGAACAGCAGTTTTATCGTTTACATGTCTTCCTCACCTCATGCCATTCTTCGCTGAACCCAGCTCCAGCTGTATTTTGCTCTGACCTGAAAACAGAGTGAGTTGGAAAACCACAACAATGACATGATCTGTGCATATAGGCTCGACAAACATGGAGTTTGCCATTCTGCAATGGTGAGGTTAACAGCATGAACTCATTTTGTTTCATAGATGAATTTCATATGTCATTTGCTAGGTTATTTTTTTTATAAAGCTTGATTTTTATGTCCAGTATAACAAAAATCCCAAAGATAGTTACAAAATAGTTAAATCATTAGGTAGATATTATATTGCCAATATGGAACCACCACAACTTTTTTGGAACTGATCTCAATTGTCATACCATACAGTCGCCAACCAGTTAAGAAAGTAAACACCTTTTCTTTATCAAACTTGTACTTGCTCTCTAGTTGGTCTTCCATTTTCCTTGAAATCACTGCTTTAATTGTGATTTCAGTGTGGAAGGCCAGGAATGCGAAGCAGAGCTCTCTAACCTACCCCATGACTAACCGTGCACTGAATGCCCCCAAGCTGCCGTGGCACAGGAACAAGGACCCCGCACACAGTGCCCAGCTCCAGCCCAGCAGCTGGTTCACGGCATCCTGGACCAGTGCCACCTCTGGCTGCCACACAAAGACAAGAGCCACCAGGCTGTGCAGACACAAACCAAGCCATTTGTAATGCCAGCAGCACTTCAGACTGAGGCAGATGTCACAGGAAGATTCTCTGGTTTCCTCCTTTTCTAAAGCATCTCACACATGTAAATCAGTAAGATGAAGCCCATCTCCTAACTGCCAGGAAGAGCCTACAGTCTCACTCACTTGCACATCTGACCATAAGTCACTAACCATTTCATCCAGGAGCACGACCAGAACTAGACTGGTTGGCTAAAATTAGTGCCAAAACACCCAACATGAATAATTAAGAAGGATTTTCATTATCTTACCTCATATTCTTCAGCTGTCTGCAAATACTAGTGCAGGTTTAAACTCTGGCATACCAAAGCAGTATCCTGAGCTACAGACTTACCTGGCGTAAGAACAACAGGGAACCAGTAAACTTTTAGAGCACAGTATCTGAGATCCAACCTGCTTACAACAATAAACAGAATTATAAACCATTTTAGGCAATGATACGTCCTTAGCATCCACATGGGGACAGGCAGTTCTTGAACCTCTATCTGGTACACGCTGAATACGTTTAAATACTTCAAACTGCATATAAAGCATCTCTTAAAACTTTGTAGCACTTCTGTGCTTGGGATTCCAAACTTCGCAATTTAACATTCAATAATCTTTAAAGATACACTCAAATTTTATAGCAGTCTAAGCAGCTTGATAATTTTAATTAAACAAGCTATGCTACAGTGGCAATAGGATTCAAAATACCAGAGTCAAGGCTCTCAAAATCATTTAATGCCTCTCAAACATCTCCTGTGTTTCAAGAGGGAGCCAGTCAACAGTGGTAACAAGGCAGTTATTTATTAAATGGACTGATCTCGAAACTCGCAGGTTTGGGCAAGTCTCAGAAAATTGAAGTGTTGGAATCCAACTACCATCTAAACTCAAAGATGTCCTCAAGCAAAAGCCTCCTCTTAAAAACACAGGTACACAATTTGATGTCAGTTTAACAAAACAGCAAGTCATAAGAAAGGCATAAAACCTTTAAAGGAGAAATCAAATATTTCAAGAAAGCACAAAGCTGAGAGGCTAATACTGCAAAATCACACCAAGACTGAAGGAACTCAAAGACTGTAAGACTAAACCAAATTAGATGCAGCACATTGCTTCCTTTTGAGTTGCCAAAATAATACAAGCTTGCTTTTCCATCTTCAGACTCCCTAAGAAGTCTTTGGATAGCTGCTCCTGGGATCAACTACTCCTCCTGCTGCTTCCACAAGTCCTCATGAAGCAAAAGCCAAGTGATAATCCATCTAAACTCAGCTCAAGTTCAAGGTCTCAACTCTATAGATGCACATTGTGCTACTGAACCCTACGGAGACACAGCACAGCTCAAAGTATGCAATTATTTCATTTGCTTTTTTCCAAACAATTTCTTTTCCTGCACATCACGCCCAAACCACAGAACTGATCCCATTTCTAACACTGACACACTAAATTTCATTCACTCTTCCTATTCTAGTCTCATGAACACACAACATATTCAGGTCAGGTTCTCACACATACATGTCAGAAGAGTACACAATTTAGTGCCTCACATTCTCTAATGATCTATTTGCTCTGCACCATTTTTGTAGTTACATGGAAGTTAATTACCCAGAACAAGAAAGAACTTGTTTAGCAGCAATTTCTCTAAATAAAAGCACGTTCAGTTTTTCAACCTGCAGGAATTGGAAAAGAACATAAGAAAATGTCATATTAATCACTGACTTCCAAAGCTACTTTTTTGTTTCATAAGAGACAAAACGCTGCAACAATTACTCATTACAACTACTACTGAAAGACAAGATGCACAGATAAAAATCACATCCCGAGTAACAAATTTTTAAAAATTAGCCAGTTCAATAGGACTGAAACCAGGAACTGGACCATCCCTAAGTTTTGGTACATAACTGGTAGAGACTCGCTTCTTCAAGTTTCTAGACACCACAGGCACAAATTCATCCATTAAAATAATGTGCAAGTTTGGTAGGAAGTCCAACATATACATGACTCTGAATAAAATCTCCTCAAGCCCTGTAACATTAGAATTCCTATTTTAATTTTGTGTGTGGCAATTAAGGCACAGCATGATAAGGAAGGGATGAGGAAGAACCCATCACAGAGCCAGGATGTTCCAAACTCTATCTGTATCTCTTGAACAGACACGTATGACTCGGGGCAACTCCCTTCATCTTTGTTTCTCCATCTGTGGAGTAATGACTCTCCCAAGAGCGATGTGATGCTCTTCACAGCAATACCAGCTTTGACACCTCTTGCAGAGCAAGATCAAGACTGCTCAGACATGTTCACTCTCACTTGATTCTCTATAATAATTTCTTTCAGTACTCTCAGTACTAACCTCAGAAGCAAATCTGACCTAATGACCAGCAAGGCTAAGGGACGACTCTCCTACCTTTCCAGGGAGAACACTCCAAGTCTGCCAATTTTTAGTTTATCTCAACAAGAGTGCTTTAACATCGGGGTTCCTGCTGCTCAAGGACAAAGCAGCACATTTTCTGCTATCAAATCAACAGAAGTATTCCCTATTTCATTAACACACTCCCCTAGGATCAAAGTTTTTTGTTTGTGACTTTTTTCCAGTTGGCAACCTTCACTTTTCTATTTTCCTCCACCCTGCCTCTGTTCAGAGACCCAGTTTCACAGATGAACCCACCCACATCCAAGACATTCCACTGGAACTAGAAGTAACCGACCTAGACAAGGAAGAGCAAAGAAAATGTGAATGTGGAGAGGAAGCGTAAGATTACTATTTTCTTAACCGGGAAACAAACACTCGGAGACTGAAATCCATTCCCAAGACAACCCAGAAAGCAAGAAAAGAGGAATTCACGCTCCTCTTTCTTGTCAGCAGCTAGACACTGAGGCAGAGGAACACAGACCCTCTCCTTGGAGCCGAGCAGGGGTTTCATGCTCACCACATGTCTCCACCGGCCAGAGGAGAAAACACAGGACAAGCTGTCTCTGCCGCAGCGCAACAGCAGACCACAGATGACGTGACCCGCACTGGTGCACTGCTGCTCGGCACTGCTGGGACCTGCAAACTACCCTCAGACCGCCAGCTCCAGCTATCACTAACAGGCAAACATCCCAAACGCATCAGCAAGCAGCTGTTCATCCAGCATATTACCAGGTTTTAAATTAAGCCTATGAACACAAATGAGGAAAATCTTACATTTCAAAATAGATGCTCGCAAATCTAACAGTTTCTTAGGAATAGGACAGCATCTGAAGCAATCAAGTTACAATCAGGCGAGTGATTGACCCTGCCTGGGTTCCAGGTTAGTCCCTAAGCTGTCACCCAACTCTCCCCCTCTGCCCTTTGGCAGGCACAGAGCATTCATCGTGCCACTTAACACAGCTCTGCTTACAAACACCAACTCCTTCAACTGTGGCAGCCTGCTTAGCTAGAATATTACAGAGGCAAAAAATAGCTACAGCCAGTAAAATATAGCACAAGGTTAAGGAATTAGGAGAACGAAGACAAACAAAACACTGTAAACCAAAGCAATGCCAGAGACAAGCAGCACAACCTAAATAAGCACCTCCAACACCTTCCCTCTGAACCAGAGGTGAGATCTACTTAGCTGCAAGTGAGACACCCATCAAAGAGCACGTGAGCATTTACAGAGCAACCCAACATCTACAGCTGGAAAGGCAGCTGAGCTCACTCAGTTAACATGCTTATGCAATATGACATGCTCATTCTTCCCTGCTGCAAAAGCCAAGCGGGCCTGTGACTGCGCTGCTCACTAGATGCTGAGCCCCATCCCTGGCATTAACTTCAGTTCCCCAGGCGCAGAACCACAAGAACCCTTCCCCAGTGTGTAACACGGGTTACTGACTGACAGCTCCGCTACTACACTAACAACAGCCCAGAGAACCACATCTCCTCTTCCCACAATTACCGGTTCCTAGTTAACACATGTCTGAAAAGGAATCTTACTGCTTTTAGCCAACAATTTTTCTTTCCCATGCTGACATGCAAAACACTTCGATTTAATAAAAAAAGAAAAAATAAGTTTTCAGTTAAACCAGCAAAACACACCAATAAAGCTTTAAGATCCTGCACAGGCTTCTTTTAAAGTTATGCAAGGTCCTTCTCAGACACAGCTAACATCATCTCCATTTTTCCATGCTGCCTTACCCTGTGAGGTTGTCCAGGAACTTCCTCCTACAGCACGCCTGCACACATACCCTCCCCTTATGACTACTGTAACATCAGCACACTTTACCAAAATGCATCTGCAAGGAAAAAGATAAGCAGATGGCTCATGCATTGGCACATCTGTCTTTCCTCAAAATCTGGCAAAGGAAAGATGGCTTAAGTTTGTGTGTGATATTAACACGATACTGCTACAAATCAAGTTCCTTCTCCTGTAACCATCTGACTCTTGGCCACTAGCCTGAAAACTCAGCTCAGAATCGCTAGGCTCCCAAGCACTTCCTCTTTATTTAACTTATTCTGACCACGCAAAAATTAAAGGGATAACATCCTTGAAAAAGAACATAACTGTGTGCAGTTAACAGAAGCGTAACACGACCCGTCCCGTCCATGTAGATACGATGCAGGAAGGCGTGTCTGCAGGGCATGCAAGGACTAATAACAGGATAATCAAAGAGCATTAGACCACGTGTCCTAAGAGCTGAACTTGGCCCTAGCCGTACAATGAATGCCTTTGTCAGCCTACAGATGTTTCCCAACCTGTTCGTTTCTCCACCCATGTCCCAGAGGTACACTAGAGCTCTGGAGAGCACAGCAAGAGCAACTTGCCCCAGTGCCACCACAGCGGTCAGCACATCACATGTGTGACTAACTGAACCGAGTTAGAGCTTTCTTTCTGTGCACTGCATTGTATGAAAAAGTTCCAAGAAAATCCCCACACATGAAAGCACAGGCTCCCCATCTTTCACCACCCAGAAATGAAAAGCTGGTCTGGGATCTCAGCACCTGCCAGTCTGCAGATACACTTGATGTAAGGCAGCTGTGACTATTTTAGGAGTGCACAAGAGCTTCAAGTTATTGTATTATACTTTGAGCCAAAACAAAAGTCAGCTTCAAGTACTCAGTCTGCTTTTTCTCCCTTGTATCTTCAACTGGAACAAGCTCTATCTGCTACTGCAGTATTAGCAAAGCAAAGCTGTTTGATACAGAGTAACAAGGCTTGACCTTCACAGTCATGTGCAAACATATTCAGAAATGTTACACTCGGGGAAAAAAATCGACATGACCAAACCCAACTCAAATTCCACGAGTTAGCTTTCCAGACAGCCTCCCAGCTCATAATCCACCTGAACAACTGAACTAGATTTCAACTGAAAATAAAACAGCAGCGTCTGCAGAGCAGCCAGTCACATACAATAACCAAATTAATGAAGACCAGTAATGTACCCGTCAGCTTGCCTCATGGGAGAAGACTAGCACACCACAGTCACAACAGAAACAACCCTGCACTAGGTGCATTCGTAACACCTGCCACAGAAATAAGCACTCCCGGAGTTAAAAACTGGGCCACACCTCGTGGAAACACTTGGAAGTACTAAAGTTCACAGATACATTACAATGGCACCTCTCTCTATTTATCTCTGCAGAACAAAGCACAACAAACAAGCCGCACCTTGACAGGAGATTAAGCAGTGTCAGCTGTACAGCAGTCTGCTTCTGAATTTACAGCAGCCACTGCAGCTGCAAACCCTCACAATACCTTGCTCCAGGGACCAAAAATGATGGTATGAGAGGTTAATTGAGGTGGGTGTTAACAAAAGAGAACCTTATGCACAACACAAAGTTTGTTTATTTGGATTACAAACTGAACTGCTATTGCTGAGACATAAGGTGGAAAAAACAAAAAAACAACAGAACTTTCAAGACTACCCTAATTTCAGGAGAAATTTGGAAGAACTTAAACAGCATAACTGTATACAAACGCACAGCAAAGGGCTCACAAAACATGACCTGGATTCCTCTCCACTAAGGTGACATTTTTCTTAAGCCTTGACTAAAATAGTATGAATGTTAAGACACAAACAAATAGTAAGAGTTATCAAGTACTTACAAAGACTGCACAGAATCAAAGCAGCACAGCAGAGCTCACAAGAAGCTCACTTCTTCACCGGTGTAAGAGACCAGCTCAAAACAACCAGCTGGGAAGTGTGTGGGTTAACACGGTGAGCTCTGCATAGGTGGGGCGGCCACTGCTCCCCCTGAGGCTCTGTCGGCCTCTGGTCCACACCAAAATGGCAATGACTGACGCCCTCTATTAACCAAAAGAGTGGTGACTGATCACCTCTCTGCCTCAAAATGGTGATGACTCACCCGTGTCCTCACACGGGATTGGCGCTGACTGACCCCGTGTCCCCACCCAAAATGGCGGTCACTGGCCCGTGTCCCCACCCAAAATGGCGGCCACTGACCCCGTGCCCCTCACCCAAAATGGCGGTCACTGACCCCGTGCCCCTCACCCAAAATGGCGGCCACTGACCCCGTGCCCCTCACCCAAAATGGCGGCCACTGACCCCGTGTCCCCGCCCAAAATGGCGGCCACTGGCCCCGTGCCCCTCACCCAAAATGGCGGCCACTGACCCCGTGCCCCTCACCCAAAATGGCGGCCACTGACCCCGTGTCCCCGCCCAAAATGGCGGCCACTGGCCCACGGCCCACGGTAACCCAGAGCTGTTGAAAGGTTTTCTGCAGGAGAAAGTGAAGCTGACCCCAGAGAGGGTAAATGGGAAGAAAGCCCCTGACCCAGTTTGTTACTGAACCTCCTGAGAATTTGGCTGCTTCTCTGCACACCACCCAGAAGGAATCAAACTACCTTCCCCTAAACCTGCCAAGTCGGCTGGGGATTTACAAATGGTTCACCAGATGACTCCAAGAGGTCGCACTGTAAGATGAATGATAAAAGATAACACGTCATGTCCCTTTTTATAAAGCTTTTTTTCATTTTTTCTTCCTATTGAGAGGCTGCTGAGAAAACTATAACCACCACATTTACTAAACAAAGTCTATTATACAAACATGAACTAATGAACTTATAAGTACTTAATAAAGCACCTAACTAATGAACTTTACACCACTTGAGCGGCTTCTTCCCTGCTTCTCCAGCCCTAGACACAAGGTCACTTAGAAGAGCAACAGCCTCCTAAGCTACAGCAACAAAGGCTCAATACCACACAGCTCCAGACTCATCACTTTATCAGCCCAGATGATAAAAAATACACCAGCAGACCCACTATCACACAACTACTTTCCACATATACCAGGGCAAAGGAAAGTCACAGCATGGGAGCAGTCGTATGTCATGTTCACTCTTTCCTGTCCAGAGCTGAAGAGCTACTTTACATCCCCTCTGGATACCTCTGGGAGCAAGGGGCACACAGAACTACCCCCTTCTCCTTCCAAGTGCCTGGCATTGCACCTCCACGCTCCTCAGCAATGCACTGGCTGGCAAGAGGGTGAATGGCTGCGGAGGGAGCCCTACACAGCACTGCTTTGTTTTCCTAAGATGCAACAGCACATGCCCCACAACTCCAGCAACCAATTCTGAATGAAAACAAAAAGCAGATGATGACCATCCTTCCCTGTCCACAAATCAGCTTCCAAACCAAGCCAGTCAACTTTGAGAGGGAAGCTAGAGAGTCACTGGCTTTTTTTTTTTTTTTTTTTTTTAACAGCTGTAATCATCTCTTTCTTCCTTCCTTCATCTGCACTTGTTAAAAACATACTCATAAGCTCAATCACAACACTTACCATAACCTCTTTGGTCTGCTCATGGTACAAAGACAACTTAGAACCTGGCAAAGTCTATGTTTACTTACTTAGTTTAAACCTCCCAATCCCTACCAAGCAATCAGAACAGTAAGACAAACTAGCATCTTCCAATGCCTACCTTTACAGTATGCAGAAAAATCACTTTTACTGCAGTTCTTAAGCAAAAAGGACTTACTGAAGTCTAAGTCAAGACAAACAACTAAGTAAGTAGTATTCCTGTGTCAGGCAACAACTTTTTAATCTCCTCCCCATGTAAGACAAAAATACTTTGGGAACTTGCTAATTTTCACTTTTCACGCTTCACGACATAAACTGTTTTGTATTGACATTAGAGATGAATTTAAAACAATGTTTCATACCTGGCCACTTCCAGTTTGCTGCAATTTCTGAACTGTGAAGTCTTTTTCAATATTGGAGGTACCATAACTGGAGTGCCCCATGCACCACCTGTAACTTTCAACAGACAACTCCCCAGATTTTTATTAGATCTCACTTTCCAAACTTGAGCTGCATTGCAAATACTCTGGTTCAACAAAAACACAGAAAAACAAGGCTTTTACTCTGTATCAGTCACTTATTCCACATATTTCTACCTTGCCCCCAAAAGGGACAGGAAATCATTTTCTACATCAAACCTTAAACCAAATTACCTGCTTTTCCCCCCATCTCTGAGAAATAAAAAGTAAAAACACACAACATCCTACAATATACTGACCACTAGGTCAAGGCCAAGAAGACGCCCCAGAATAGCTGTATTTAGAACAAAATAATCCATCTAACAACCTAACAACTACAGCTCTTCAACTTTATACCTTCTTTAGTCAAAAGAATGCATTTCCTTTATATGGCATTATACTTTATTCAGAATAACTCAACTATAACGCTCCACACTTGTGCCTTTTGAACACTGCAATAAAACCATTTTGTCAAAGACTACGGAAAAGCATCTTGAGGGCAACACCTATATCAACATGGGAAACCTACCCAAAGATCCACCCCTGCAGCCCAGGAAGGTCATTACAACCTGAGCTTTTGGGCATCACCGCTGTCTCTCCTCTAGTTACCAAGAGCCACAATCCTCTAAAAAGCCAGGAGCTGCCTTCCTAAGACTACTCAGAGCAAAATTTGGAAAGAAAGTGGAGGGTAAATGGCTTGCATAAAACAGACATATATAATGCTAGTCATTCTAACAGCTAATAAAAGTACAATATACCACATCACTGCTAACAAAACACTGTACACCTCCTCTTAAATGGATTTGTTAGGTTCATTAGATTCATTAACTTAATGTATCATTAACGCTTCATAACACATGCACTAACTTGGACATCAGCATCTGAAATGCTATTTCATCATACTGAGTAATAGGAACTACCTGACAAGTTTAAGACCCTCAGTTAAACTGGAAAGAAAAAAAATGCCTTGTGCAAAGAGGATAGGAAAAAAAAAATTCTCCTCTCCCCTTGCAAGAGGAAGATTATTAAGCAGGGAATCTGTCAAGTGTTTACCATTAGTTACAGATACCAATATGACTAAGGTAAGAGCAGTAACACAATTATTACTATTAATTGTTACCGAGGCAAGGGGATTAATTGTTAACAACTTATTCCTGGATAAAAAGCTCTCTCTTTATCCATAAACCCTTGTGTCAGTGAGGAGCCCCCAAGTGCCACTGGACACTCAGTGGCAGTGCCCTTTCCCCCCCGCAGCACGAGGCACACACCTGCTCCATGCACACACCCTGTCACAGCCCAGCTGCTCTCCGACAGTCAGAGGAACTGTGAGAGACTCCCCCCTCACATCCCCAACCCTGCACTCGTGCCACCTGTTATTTTCTTATCCCTCCAGGCCCCTTTGGGTCCTCCCTGCTGACCCGCTCCGGTGGTGGTTTGGAGACTTTTCTCAAGATGTGGCAGATTTGAACTGTCCCAACCCTTATCAGTTCTCGTCTTAAACATCCATATTCAAGAGACCACACAAAAGCTGAAGAAAAACAGCGGCAGAAAAATTTTCAGACTCAAAAGTAGGAAGCTAATTCACACAACAGTCACATGTTAAAATATGGACTTCCCCTGCCCTCGAGCCCTTAAGGACTATCAATTTGTTTCTGCCAGCTAGAGAAAGGAAAAAAAAAAAAAAAAATCTTCACTGACTCAACACAGGACATGATGAGAAAACTTATAATGATGTGTTACACCAAACGAAGCACTACACAATTTGTCTCCTTTCCACTACATACGTTCTGTACATTACCTTCCCAATTTGTTCAAGAGCCTGTTGTCTTTTTTTTTTTTTAAGTCTCTAGCCTACCACCAGGCCTGCCAAGAAATTACCTTCTGTCAGACCATAATGACTTGGAAGTAGTTCTCAGCAAGCACCACTCAGACTCTAGGCAAACAGGTATGCAGTTGGCTAAATCCCTGACACCATCTTCACACGCCAAATACAAAACACTGCATTCTAAATGTTGAGCACCAAATCCGCTTTTCTATGAAAACCCTTCCTAGACAGCAAGGAAAATGTTCCTATTCCATCTAGTAATATTATCTGCATGCACTTGTTAAAACCACATCTTTAATCTCCACCCAGGAACGCACACAATCAATCAAAGTTTACTAGTATATTTATACAGAAATAGCATAAATATACTTACACATAGTCTAAGCAACACACAGACAAAAGTGACACAGACGAATTATTTTACCCACAACATCCAAACCAGTGTATTGCAAACATTCAGTAACTACGAAATATACAGGACTAGCACTGAGCTCAGTGACCTGGGAACTGAATTACACATCACATTAGTTTCCAGCTCTGGGAGATGAAGACCACACTGTTTCACACAGACTCAGTGCAAAACTCAAAAATGGCTGTTTTGATGGTGTCCCATGCCAGCACCTAGTGAAGCAGCACAAGTAAGCAAGTCCAGCCAATCCAACGGCTACAAAAATTCACACAACTCTTCCTTCTGTCCCAGTGGAAGTCCGATGACACAAACTGCAAGTTCACCACAAGAAGCACAAGTCAAGCACCCTACAGCGAGGGGAGGCTCTACAGCACAAGCTGCCAGCACTGCACCTCCACTCGTGACCGTGACACCCATCTGCTGCCTTACCCCAAAGCAGACCATGATTTTTTTTTTTTTTTTTTTTTTTTTCTTCCGGAGTAGCTGGCAAAAGCCTGACACAGACTGACAAAGGCGCCGGTGACACCCCATCCCACCTCATTTACCCAGGGCAGCGAGCCGGGGAACTCCGAGCGCCCTAACGAGCCCCTGGCCCAGGCAGCGGCCGAAAAAGCACAGCCCAAAGCCCCGCAACCGGCTCCCCGCGGGTGAGCGGCTCCGCAGGGCCGGGAAGGCCCGGCTCCAGCCCGTCCCCGCCGCCCCCGGCCCGTTCTTACCTTCGGCCAGCGGCTCCTCGGGGGTCACCTGGTACCGCCCCACCGTCAGCGCCCTGCCCAGGGCCACGCCGCTCCCGGAGCCACCGCACGCCCCACCGCCACCGCCACCGCCACCGCCGCCGCTCCCCTCTGACTTGGGCATGCGAGAAAACTTCTTCATGGCGAGCGGAGCCCCAGGAAGAACGGGGGGGTGGGAACCGGAGGCAAGCGGCGGCGAGGGGGTGCCCCGCTTCACATGCCGGCCGCAGCAACCGCTTCTCCTCGCCCGCTGCCGGCTCCTGAAGGGGAAGCGGAGAAAGAAGGAGGAGAAAAAGGAAGAAGCAGCCCCAACCCCGGGCGGCCGGGGCGGCTGAGGGGACGCCGCGCGTTGTGCCGGGATACCCGCCCCGCCGGCGCGCGGACTTACGGCGCAAGCGCAGCCCCGCCCTTCGCAGACGCACCCGCCCGGCCGGAAGTGCGGCCGGCCCCGCACGTGCGGCGGGAGCGGGGTGCGTCGCGAGACCGCCCCCCCGCCTCTCCCTCACGAGGCCCTGACGTGGTTTCCCGCGCTTGGGACGCCGCGCGCTCGCTGAGAGGAAATGGCGGGAAGCGCTGAGGGGGAGGCGCCCGGCGGGACACGCACGTCGCAGCCCCCCCACCCATTCCCCCAGCCTCGCTCCTCGCCGCCCTCACGGCGCCGATCTTGCTTCGCTGACCTAGCCCGGAGCGAGAGGTGCCCTCGGAAAGGAGTCTGTGGGGAGCAGTGCGATATGGAGGCGATGTGATAAGAATCGCGGTGGTAAAAATGGCTCTGCACGCCGAGGGCTGTGGAGCCTCTTGGGTCTCTGGAGTGCTTCCAGAAGGGAAAGCCCAGGGTGCTTCACATGCGCTTGGGGTTTGAAACGTGATGGTTTCATCCTCTTTAAACTGCTGAATAGTTCAAATGCCAGCACCTTGATTACCTTTTATCAAGCATTTCTTTCCTCACATCTCTCCCTACTCATAACTCTTTCCTCTGTACAATACATAAATTGGTTTTAAATCAATCCCACGAGGATAAAGCAACTTCCTGCAAAAATGTTTAAAGTCCCTTACAGAAAGTATTTATTAAGGCAAAAGAGAAGTAGAAAACTTCCTTTATGTGAGTGTTGTTCTGGAAGTGTCTCTTGCTGCTTCTGAATAAACTCTTTTCATTCTAATTACTCAAACTGAGCATTAGAAACAAAAGAAAAAAAAATCCAATTTTATAGAGATATGTTCTTTTTGTATTACAACTTCGAAAGAAATTGGTAATAGAGGCTCTCAAGTGTTCAGCAATTACTGCACTAAATTGATTTTTTGTCTTAAGTGGGTTTGTGGGTTATTTTCTATTTTGTAATAGTTCAGTCAGTGTGAACAAAGCACTGTCAGAGAGTGGGTTTGCCCAATAAGCTCTTTTACTTCATTTTCCCCTCTTATCACTTCATTGTTGCCTGTTTTGCTTCTGGTCCCCTGGCAGCCATGAGAAACATAATTTTACACATTTAAATAGCTATCTCAGTAAATCCTGTGTCTTAGTTTTGGACTGCTGACCCTGATGCAGTCTGGTTGAGGCACGGTTACTGAAACCACACCAAATGTTTTTTCTTAGCTAAAAGCTAAGAAAACCCCAGGAGACAACTGGTTTGGGTTTGCATTTTTTCTGGGATGAAATCATATCCCAGCTCCACATCTCAAAGGCAGGAGTAGTAATGAAAGGCTCTTTTGCTTTGCTTAATTATATATACAAAATTACGGAAAGAGTTTGGTATGTTGTGAAACATCTTGGCATGGAAAATATGTTGACGCAGGGGGGATAAAAAAGAAAGTGAAAAACTGGAATCGCTTGGAGCAGAGGGGTGGCACAAATCAGCCAGAAAGCAAGTGCATCCTCGGAAGGGTGCTCTGGTTTGGAAGGTCTGAGCAGCCCTGGAGGCATTGTAGTAACCTTGTGAACAGAGGCCTTGTGGTAACCTTGTGAACAATTCTGACAAGAATTTTCATTCTTCTCAGTTTCCATCATCTCTTATAATCAGGAAAGAAACAAATGCAGCGGTGGAAAACAACTAAGTTGCTGATTTCCAGCTTCAACATGGAAACAAGCTGAGGAACCAGCTAGTGAAAATACTCAAGGTACGAGTAGCTGACATCAGCTTTGGTGACGCCCAGCACAGCTCTCATTGATACTGAGGTCAAGAGTCTTTTATTGCAGCACGAGATTCAGTCATTTGTACTGCAGCCAGCGTAGGGACCAAACAAAATACAAGTTCCTTGTTGAAATGATGACCCTTGGCCTGTTCAAAACAGCAAGGCAAAGTGGGAAAGACATAAAGGCACATGTGCTTGTAAGAGTCCTTGGTAGAAATCTGAGGGGAAGGAATTGGAAAGAGCTTATAACAGGCTCAGAATTCTTTGCATCTGACCTGGTAAATTGCTTTACTTTAATAATAGTCTGTTTCCTTTATGGAGCAGATCAGTCTCCTGTGTTTGTGCTGATGACCGGGCCTCTGAGTTCATTTGATAGGGTAACATGTTCCTGCTCACTCTGTAAAAGCGTTCTGAGATCCCTGTATTTGGCCTCTTGCAGTTCAGCTCTTCCCTGCTTTCCATTGTCCAAGTTCCTGGTCATTCTCAGCTCACCACCAGTCTAGTTGCTTTCATTTTTTCTTGGAAGCGAGACCTGATCTCTGCCTTGCTGCAACTACTTACTTTTGCAGTCCTAAAAATGTCTTTTAAGGAGTTTATTTTATAGATAGGAAGTGTGGTCGGTGCAGCCTTTTTAAGGAAGGCTGCCATCCCAACTTACTTAATGAATAAGTCTTGCAAAGTGGCTCTCTTCCTTGAAAAAGTGACGCATGTGACTAGAACACGTGGCCTTTCTCAGCAATTCCTAATAGCGGTACAGGCTTTATGAAGGGCCTGCTGACAGTACACAGAGGTCTGTCTGCCTGGCGGCCGTGTTCCCTCCCTGAAAGCCAAACTTTGTTACAAGAAAACTAAAGGGCCCAAGTTCTGACACTTACACCGTTTGCTGCTTCTTCAACTGCTTTTGAGATAAAAAAGACACAGGGTGAAGGTCAGGCACAAGTGATCAGCCTGAATGGTATCCGAATTCCAGCAGCATGGAGATTAGACTGTAGCATCCTTTGTTTAAGTACTTTTGAGAACTAAATGCATTGCTTCATAAAAAGTATTCAAGTGTCGCTGAAAACCCCCAGAGGAATTGATACATTCCAAAATTACTTGTAGCAGTGAAGTCTTGGAAGAGCCACAGGCACTGAGGTTCAAGAAATAACTTTATTTCTAATCTTTTTCTTTTACCCTGTTTGCAGAAGTGGATTTACTGTTGAGATTATACTCTGCTATAAAATGAGCACTGGTCTTTTTCCTCCCTCCATGTATTTTTTGAGCCCTAGAGAACTGCAGTAATCTCTCTGGTCATTAGTCCTTATGCTAAAAATACTTAGTTCTTGATATAGTCTTACAAGGCTCCAGAGAGGGGAAAAAACTCTCTGGAACCAAGAGCCTGGAAAGAAAGAATGTCTTTTGGGTCACAGGTGAACACTTTGTGTGCTGCTGCACATTAAACCACACTGACTACAGATCTCATTGCTGGCTGACTCGTACCTTTAAAAGCCCACTTATAAATACAGTTATAAATTGCTTATAAATTGTTTAATTTTGCAGACAGATTATTTCCATTCACAGGTTGTCAGCTGAGAGTACATTTCAAGTACTATGGAGGTATGAGCTCTTAATTTTTGTTTGGTTAGAAAAATCATTAAGACTTCTGTGAGTTGTTCAGACAATGGCATTTGCATCCAGCCTAAGGAAAGGGAATAATTTTTTCTAGTGTCATTGGAAGTTACATGACACAACAGAATTGGTGAGAAAGATGGAGAAAAGATAATTGGTGCAAGTTTCTAAATGGATACAGAAGTGCTGTAATAATTGTTCATGATTTTGCAGTAGCCTCTCCTGCAATAGGCTGTCCAGTGTTCCACAGTGCAAACAATGGGGGCAAGGCTGTTGCATACAGTGGTGACTGTCATTGCAGGCTCTGCAGCCCAAGTGCATATTAAATGGCATAGGCGAGTCTTGGGCACGAGATGAGAATAATTTTCTGTCCCAGATAAGAGAGATGATTGTTAGGGGAAGAACTATGTTGGATGTCTGTTAATTTCCTTTGATGTAAGGGCTGTTATGTATGAGAAGTTGGTCATTGTTTCTCACTATTTCCTACTAGGAAGATGGGAATAATTTGTCTTAATCTACAGGAGAGAAACTTTAAACCATATGGTGAGGAAACCTCTCCTGTAATTAGAGTGTAAGGAGTCAATAGAAGAAAACTCCTTAAATGCACTATCCCTATCAAAGAGGTGGTGGAAGCTTTACATTTTTCAATATTTTATTGATTGTTTTAAAGGCTAAGTAGATAAGTATTCAGAGAAGGTTTAAGTTGAATTGTAGGTACACATAGTGGAGCTGAGTAGGTTCATCTGAGCTCAGTATTTATACATATGCATTCATGACAAGGAAACTGACTCAGTGCGACTTGATGTGACCTGTGACAGAGATGTGAAGAAATTTGGAATCAATGCTTCCAGCCCACAATATGCTGGCTGCTTTCTTTTACTTTCCTGTTCATCTGTGCATGATTGCAATGGGCCTTCAAGCTGCTATAATGTGGACTATACTGAGGACATTATTACGAGTTCGTTGCAAAGTCAGTAAAGTAGTATAGCTTAGCTTACAAAACACATGAAAACTAGATTTAACAGTAAAAGAAAAAACTGCTTGTGTGGCAGAAGGACCTGCATAGGGCCATAAATCAAGATTTGTGGCAGGATATATTTGGAAAAAGGGACTGTGAGCTAAACCCATCAAGAGTGTAAAGTGTTTTCCAAGTTCACTTTTTAAGTTGGCTGGGAAGTTGAAAGATGACTGAAACAATCTGACAAGCCTTCAAGACATACATTTTTTTTCAGAGCATGCATTGGCTTTCCAATGCCTATAAAATTGTGTAATCAGTTTTAAAAAGATCCTTTCTGCATTTTTTCCCGTTTATTTTCTCAGTTTGCAATTGCAGTAACAATTTCTCTGCAGGATCCTGGCCTATCACTTCCTTCTAGCCTTTGATTAGTCTCTAGAAAATCCCTACGCCTCGTTGCTACTGTTTAAACAGATCTATCACAAGCAATAGTAATGCTTACAATCTTTGTGAAGGGTGATGAATTCAGACTTGCAGTGTCCTTGAGAGGAGATGAGTAAAAGCAATCCAACCAGCCATGAACAAACCTGAGCACTGCCCACGTAAATGTGGTCATTGCCAACAAGGGCAGAAAGAACCAAAAAGGCAGGAGCACTCGAGACTGTGCCCAGCAGGCCTGGTTGTCCAGGGTGAGAGATTCATCGTTCATGAGCGATTCCTGCAGACCTCCCAATCCATGTGCACCACCAGAGGGGCATCAGCTCGGACAGGGGGTGAGGAGTAAATTGATCAAGGTTTGCTAGAGCAAGGGCAAGATTTTAGGGACAGCCCAGCTGTGCACCGTGCTAAGGCCAGGTTTGGCAGTAAGATCCAGCAGTTACAAAAACGAGATACACATCAGGTGATACCGCCGGCATTTGCCTGTAGTGATTAAATTCTGGGGGCTCACGTTCACTCCAGCATGTTCACTTCAGCATAGCAGGACCAGTTCAGACGTGAGCTTAATTAAATCACTGCAGTGTGCACACTGCTCAAGCAGTTTCTAAACTGATTTAATTAAATCAATCAAGGCAGAGTCTTTATTCAAACTGTTGCTCATGTACTTCATCTGTGATCAAAAGAGATCATTTCTCCCTGCTCCCTGTGCGCTGTGGCTGTCCCTGGAGTGTAGCAGGGCATTCATGTTTATTTGTTGCTATCCTGCCCTGTATCAGACTCAACTGTTTAGAAAAGAAATCAGCCAAATGCCTCTTTCAGATCTAAGGGAGCCTTATCTGTCAAGCTACTATCTGTTAGCATTGCTATATGAAACTCCAGTGAAAGGCTAGAGGAGGAAATCTGGTAAAGACTGGACTGGACAATGTTGATAAGGCCATGACCCTGGTATTGGTACATAAAACACGAATAAGATAAAATTACTTATTTAGTGTGCTCTGTATTTGTATTTTAAAAAAATATGGTTAATTAAACCCAAAAGCAAACAATTTAAACTGCCTCTGGGAAAAAAAAAATAACTATACAGCAGCAGATACACGTAAATATGCATAGGAACAATTTTATCTATCTATGTAATAATGGACCAACCTGTAGAACCTTTTGCCACTAAGATCATGGAGCTATTAAGCTCAGGTAGATGCAAAGGAGACATCTACTTAGATAACAAGAAGACTCACAATTACCTCAGGCAGCTTGATTAATTATTCAGTCATTGAAGTACAGTATTAACTTTATTGCTTCATTCCAGATGATAGAAAAAGTGTTTTCATTATTTTGATATCTATTGTTTACTTTTTCTCTTTTAGCATCTGGTGTGGTGCATGTTCAAAGCCTGGGTGAGTTAGTATCAGTTACCAAATTACACTTCACGCAGCAATATATTCTGCAATATATGTCATGTAAATACTGTGGTTTACCTAAACTGCTCATCTGTCTGCAGAGCACATATCTGTGTGTGCTAGAATTTTTAATCAGTATTAAGAAGTAAACATTTTTTTTTTAAAAACCCAGTCCATTTATTTAAAAGCAAAACCCATTGTCTTCTGTTGAGGGAAGAAATGTTATTGTTTTCTTAGCTTTCTCATGTTTGATACAGTTTGAAAAATTAGAAAAATTCTCTCAGTTGTACTTCATTTAATTTGAATTCCTTGTTTCACTAAGTATCATTTCCAAAAGCATTTTCAAGTCTCTGTGAAGCCAGACACTTTTCAGTTAATAACTCTGGAGTTGTCGGGAAATGAAAAACACTGGCTGTGACCTAAGAAGGCAGAACCTTCCTACATTTCCTCCTGCGTGTTTCCATCACCAGGATGTGCTTACTGACAGTAGCATCTATGCTTAAATATCTCTTTTTCTAATGTTTATTCAGTTGGGAATACATAATTCCTTAGATGAAGTACCAAAATCTCGAGCTGGGCTCCTGCCAGCCTTAACTGCTGCTGAGAGGATTCTGCTTACATTTGTGAACACTCTGCTTTGCACATAAAATGCTTTAAGACATGGAAGAATACAGAGCCTAGATTATCTTAGCAAAGGCTTGCTACGGAAGGCACTTCTGTCTACCAGAAAATATCTACCACATTGTGATGCACTTAATTTGATAACTGTGTGGCTAAAGTAACAGCTTCATGCTGTGATTTCTGAGTAGTCTACAAAAATGGGATTCAGGCCTTTATTCTTGCAGGACCCATTTACGAAGGCTAAACCACTAATGTGGGTTGTTCTGTACATTTTAGATATTAGTATAGAGATTTGCAAGTTGTCTCTTCTTCCAGAGGAGAGTAAAAAAAATATTTCTTTTACTGCTGTGTAACTCTTATATAGTACAAAATTTGGTCTGAGGAGCTAACTTGCCTTGTGTGCAATGATGCCAACTCAGCTCTTTAAGAAAGGGGAGAACAAGTTGTGAACTTAACTATTTCCATATCTGCGGGAGCAGGTGTGCATGTTTAGGGCAGAAGTCAGTAGCAGCAGACAGTGAAACCCTGCATTCCGGAAAATGATGGAAGACAACTAAGTGCAGCACAGATTTTCTTCTGTTTCTCTGAAACTGTGTCTGGGGTTCACAGCTACGTTCTGTTATCAAGTGAAATCATTGCTCATCTGAAATAAGGTTAATTTGTACAACTGGGTGGCAAACAAGCCCGTAAATGTGGTTTTGGGAGTCAGAAACATTGTCATTGCTAACCAGTGACAGGAGCCTGAGAGGGGTTGCACTCTTTGCCCACAAATTTCATCTTGGGCTTTTACCAGAGCACCAAGCTGGGGTTTGCATTCCTTACCATCATCTAAGGACAGAAAGGAGAGAGCAAGTGTACCCCTCTGCGTCAGCTTAGACCCTTTCTGAGCTTATCCTCTAGTGTGCCTTGTCAGCTCTGATGACTGCATTTATCTGGAGGTATCGACATATTTGATACACAAATGCTCACCTGGGCATTCTGAGAGTCACCAGAGGAGATAGAACTGCAGCGATGACTGAGAGGCCAGAGCACGTGCTGTACCCATCCATCCCAGTGAGTCTGATGGTGCGTGACCGTCCCACCCTCCCTGTGACCCTGGGACGGAAAGGGGACAACTCAGCATCTAACGTAGCATTAGCAGCAAATGGTCTTTAGCTGGCAGCCTTCAGCTAAAGCCTATGAGGAGACGAAAATCCTGCCACAAAGAGTACCAGTCTGATAAACAACCACCACAATGCCCCATATGATGTGAGCATGAATCTTCTGCTGAGCTATGCTCTGCGGTTCTTCCCCTAACGTGCTTTGTCTCTGAAAAAATGCATGTGCAGCATCATTGCAAGCAGGATATAAACTTGGCTGTCATTGGTGAAGTACTGAAGTAGATAAAGAACGGCTTGATGTTCTTTGAAGTACAGAACACACAGCATATTTAAGAGTGTAGCATAAAGTGCCCAGTGTATTCTAGAGGAGAAACAATATGTCATGTTATTAAAGACTCACTAATGCACAAAAGAACAGGCTTAAGGTGGCAGATTCAACTTGGCATTATCATTTCTTAGGCTTTCCCTCTCTGGGTAGCATATATAATTATCTTAATGTTGAGGGACACAGTGGGAATTTCACTGTTGATCGTTGCAATTCCCAGAGTAAATATCTGTAGTGAATCACTTTTTTTCTTTTTTTTTCTTTTTTTTTTTTTTAATTTTTTCCTTGGCTTTTCAGGAGAGGCTGGGCTCAAGCCATTCTTACCCTGAAACTCTATGACCTTTATGACTTAGCTCAACAATAGCTTGTCTTAAGTGTCTGCTTTTAATTGATGGAAAGTTAAAAGAAGGTTTCAAGTCTGCATAAGGCAGGCAAATGTGCGACATTATTTTAAGACAGAAATTACTACTTGACCTCCTGTGAACCATTCCTACTTTGAACAAAGAAGATTGATGTCCCTGGTGTCTCTCTGGGCTGGCATCAACGCACAAGCTCGCTTCTGTTAGACTGTTTTTTGTTTCCTTGACTGCTCTCCTAGTAACAAGCAAAGCTCCCTTTGCCCAGCCAGGCTTACAATGATTAAACCGGACAGCACATCTCAAACTTCTGCTCTTCTTCTGCCTGCTCAAGTGGAGAATTAAGCCATGTTCGCAAATATAATTCCAGCCATTTTTTGTATCCTCATACGCCAGTCAATGTTGAGCAACTCCAGAATAAAAAAGGCAGAAACAAGAAAACAAAAATACAAAGAACAGCTTAATAATACAGTAAGCAATTTAAACAGCTGTCTTGGTTTATCCTTCCCAAAACGCAGTGTTTTCTTCATTCCCCAGCAGGCATCTCTTCCAAAAAGAAAAGTAAAGCTTTGTTAGTGCCTACCAATTGGGCAGAGATGGATTAAGTTGGAAAAGATTTTCTTCGTTTGTTTCCCATTTGAATTATAAGGCTTTATTTGCCATCTATGTTGCTGTGAGACATGTGTTTATATAAATTCATGTTTTCAATTTGCAGAGATTAATTTTGTACAGACACTACACATATGGAGACTTGCTACTATTTGCAGATTTAAGAATTCTTAATATCTTCAAAATCAGTTTTTCTTCACATTGCAAATGGTAAAGAAAATATCAGACATCCATAAGGAAAATGTTGAAGTTAAAAAAATTAGATGCCCATTCTCCACAGATAGGAAGTACAAAATGCTCAGGTTCCCACAAATGTTACACTGGTTCTAAGTCACTAAAGCAGAAGGAGTTCCTTTAACAAAGGGGAATGAAATGTGCTTTATGTGTCTGTAAGAACCAAACCCTTTCCATAGTCACATCAGTCTGAGAGGCATAGTCTAGTTTACTGTTAACTCATCCAATAGCCTCAGTTTATTTTTCCCATTCCACAAACTTATGTCTTTCCATCACCGCCTTTTTGGTGAAACCTTTTGAGAAGGGAGCATATTTTCTCATATGGGGAAGGCACATAGCTCCTGGAGTCATTTAGAGGCTTTAGAGCACTGCTGTGCATTTTTGCAGTAGCAGCGTATCTACCAGGTTGTTTCCAAAACTGATACTCATGTACGGATCCTGCTTCCAGTTCTTACTCTTGAAGCATGTTTTCTGCATGATTTGTCTGTGAACTCCATTGGGAAAAGGAATACTGTAGCCACACTTCTGAGACGTTCTGCCTGCTGATGCAAGCCTGAACACGACACCCTAGGTTCAGTTTGGGCAGAGAGAGAGCAACAACATTGCAAAACACACCCACAGATAAATTCTGGAAGTATGTTGATTTTCATGTAATACATTTTTTTAAAAGAAATTTATAGTGCAGCAATAGCAGGTTTGAATCTAGCTCCCCTCAAGCCTGTGTCCGCCCACTGTGCCCAAATCGCGGTGATCCAGTTGCCTCTGGAAGACCCCAGGGCACTGAATGCAGCAAGCCTTTAGCAGGGCATAAAGAAGGGGACAGAGTCAGTGACTGGCTCATTCCCCGTACAAATGAGGTACTCTGACTGGACATAGTGCAAGCTGGAAGGAGACAGAAGACCAAACCTCTGTAGTTTACTCTTTAACTTTCAGTGAGTTGTGTTGCCCCACTAATTTGTGGTGCCTCTATTTCTTTAGAAACTTCCCATTAGGAAGGTAGTGTGTATCCTGCGCCACAAGATCCCAAAAATTACTAAAAAGCGAGTTGAGTTAGCCATCACAGATCTCTCTAAATAGTTTCCAAAATAACCTGATTTCAAAGGCTTAAAAACAAATACACACATAGAATTTGTTTATTCCCAAAGAAATGAACCAAACGGTTCTCTGCACCCCACAGTCTTTTCTAGAAATGGATTTCTTCCATGCTGCCTTTTCATCAAAACACATTTGGTTTGTTTAAAGTGGTGTGTTTCAATGTGTGTGTCTCTTGAACCCCATCTACTTCTGACCCAGCAAGAGTATCAGTGTCCCATGTGGGACAGCATCATAGAATGTTTTGTATGATGTGACAAGCTATCTTTTCTGTAATATTGTGGTCCAACTTTTACTGGGCTATTTAATCTGAGCTGTTTTTAAATGGAGTGTCCTGTAAAAGGAAACTGCATTAAAGTGAAAGCAATAAATGCTTCATTCAGTGTGCATGGCCAAAATAGCTCACTGAGTCTTGGAATGAAAAGACCCTTGTCTATAACAACACAGACACAATTACAAGCACAGACAGGATGGTTTTGCCTAGAAGGAAAAAATGCCATGTAGCATTGAGGATGAGGGTTAGCAGCAAATGGAGGAGGAGGGTGACATCTCTTAATGGTAGGGCAAGCAGTTTGGTAATAAACACAGTTTGGGAGTGCGGAAGAGATGGGAGGTCAGAAGTGCATAAGTGGGACAGCAAAGTGAACCTCCCATCTTTCTAAGGAAACCACTTCCTCTTGCTGCCTTTCTGTATCCTTTAAAAGAATATTTCGGATAACTCCTCACAGAAGCATTCCAAGGAGAAAACTCCCATCAATTATCACTACCTACTCTTCCTTCCATTGTTCTTTCTCAGCTATATCTTCTTGCGTGTGGTAACTCTTGATCCAATCCTTTGCTAAAGCATCCTTCTCTTTGCTTGTTTGCATGTTGCTTTGCCTCCTCAGCTCTCCGTGGATTTTGTGCTTTGTGTTCCACTTCTACCCCTTCTCTTCGACTCTTCCTTTAGCTTCTCTGGCATTAATCTACAGTTCCCTTTAACTCCTTGTGACTCCTCTCTCCTGAAGGATTCATTTTGCCAAGAGCAGCAGCAAAAGCAAACTGAGGTGCACCTTAGAAGCCAAAGTCATGGGACTTGGACAGGGATTTTCCACAGCATCGGATACCGCAGCAGTGCTAGAAGGGATCCCACAAAGACTTCATCTGTAACAGGAGTCAGCCTAGCATGGTGCCTTTTTCTGTTTGCCAAGAATTAATAACTCCCAATTAAAATTATCCCACAAGGTTCAAATCAAGATGACACTATCTTGCAGATCTGCAGCAGCACCGCAGACCTCAGAAAGGGAGCTTGGCTGATGAGGCTCAGCACTTCATCACGTTCACTTCTTGCTTCCATGAAAGTACTTCAGAGTTTGGTCTAAGCAAGGCCCCAAAGAAGCAGCAGTCATGACTGAAACGAACATTTTGTTCTGATAATGAAGTTACCAAAAAAAGTTAGTCTTTTGGTATAATTGCAGAGTAGCTGCCAAACGTAGGGAATGCTGCTCTGCACATCTACAGTGCAGTAACTGTTCCTGAAAGGATTTTTCATGTGTCACAGCATTTCTGTTCCTTCAGGGAGTGTTTTCAGTTCCTCCCTTGATCACGAGTTCTCTGACAGGACTGCATTGGGGGAAAAAAATATTGTTTGTGAGCTCACAATCACTAGGTTTCTATTCTGTGACTGCAGAGACAAGACTTACCTATTCACCCACTTTCTACGCAGGAAATGTAAGGTAGGGAAGCGCGTGATGGAGTGAGCCGTGTATGGGACTCACAGGGACGAGATGCAGGTGCTCTTCTGCTTTTGCAGGCAACCTGCAGAGATGTGAGACTGACAGGTCAGTGATCCAGCTGCCTATGCTGAAAAAATACTGTATGAATCAATTTACTTGGCCACCATGAAATCTGCAAATGTTAAGAAGGGTCGTGTTGTTTTAGTAGGAGCAAATGGTCTTCCTTCTCTTGCCATGGGAACAGAGTCTCTGAAGGCAGTTTGCTCTCAGAGTCCTCTGCTTTTTGAGAGCAATGGGATGTGATTTGTTCCAAGGCAAAGCGTTTTCTGAAGAGGCTGTTACATGCTTTCCAGATGGGCTCTGCATTATCTGTCCATACTGTTGGGGTACGCTTACACAGCACTGCCAGCAACCGGAAGTTGCTAATGTGCTCGCTTGCATGGTTTAAAGTGCCTTAAGGTGAGCTGCCAGATTCTCAAACAGAGGTTTTTCTGTTCAGCGTGCCAGATATTTCTTAAAGAAAACATACTCTATTTTCTCTCATCTGTGATACCACTCTGTTGCCCTATTGGCACGGAAATGATACTCTAATTACATTGCAGACTAAGAGAAAATAGGTTTTGCTTTTTTCCCTGGAAGGGGTACCCAAGTAAAACAAATAAACAGCTGGTTAAATTACATCCTCATATTGAGCATACTTTGTATTAAAAACTTTTCTCTGTTGATCTTGCTGTCAGTTTTCAGATAGATAATTATATGTAGCAGTGCCAGATGCATTCACTGATGTTGTTTCCAAATGGAAGGTTGTCCTGGTGCATGCCAGCATGTCTTACACCACTGTCTAGACAGGGCCAAAATTACACTCAGCCTAGATTGACACTGTTACGGAGACAGAGATAAATCCATAATACAGTTTTTCCACCTACTCAACATAGTGCAAAGGAATTTCTGTAACCTGAACTAAAAATGAGCCCAGACAATAGAAGCATATTATCATCTTGGCCTACTAATACAAAGTGCAATTATTATTGCCTTCGCCTGTCAAAATGAAAAATATGCAGCTTAAGTGATTATTTTCATGTTGTAAATTAAAAAAAAAAAATGTTCAACACCCAGTTTCTTCATGCAGGAGGTGAGCAAAACAGTTATCTGCTGGAAAGCACAGCCACCTGTCAGTGGGTGGGCTTTGTGTCCTACTGATTCCCATCAACTCAGCAAAGCAACCATGCTAACATGATGATGTGGCCACACAGCTGAGGCTTTAGCACAGATCGCAGCACCTCGGAACGAACTGTAAACCTTGCTCACATCCCTTCAGAAAGGTAAGGTTTTTATGTACTTGTCTTTTTAAATGTGTGATACAGCATTGTCACCAGAGTTCACCTGTAATGCTAAAGTTTATCAGAAAAATGACATAAAGCCCCCCCAAAAAGTCAAGAGTTGCTTTTAATAATGTTTGATACATTTAGTCTAACATACAGAACATACTTAAACTAAAATTTTGGTTATGGGTTATTTTGTCTTGAATTGCCTTTGGGGTTTTTCCTTTCCTCTGGTGCTCAGTTTGTTGGGGTGTGTATATCAACACGCGAGTGTGTATAAACACACAGGGAAAAGTTACATTTCTCATGTAGCAAGGTAACCGCCAGAGCTGAAACTGATACTGCAGACCAGACAGCATCATGTGCTCAGACTGAGGCTATAAATCTGTGAGCAGCATATGCTGCACTCTTGTTACTGAGACACACACAGCATGGCCTGCGCTGCTGCTCATTCACTGGGTGTTTTTTAGCTGGAAAAAATTCCTCTCTGCCTCTTTATAAAATGAAAGCGATATTTGTCTCTGGAGTCCCATTTACTGACTTGAGTGGGAGTTGTGCTTGACAAAGAGTTGTGTAAGTGTAGGTTTCATCCCTGTATCAGCCTGTATTAGATGATTTGGTGTTATTCTGAGTCAGCAGCTGCTCAAAAGAGCTCTTTTGAAACCTTGGAGTTTCCCTTTAAGATCTGATGAGATCGGTGTCATTCGGCAGCTCATTTTACTTCCTCAGCATTTTCTCACTTCCGCATTGTACATACTGGCAGTCGTGATCAGATTGTTTCAAAATAGCCCTTCTGAACACAGGACAGTTCTAAGCACCCGGCCTGATCTCACACTAGCAGGGAGCCAGCAAAACATCGCTGCATCAGCAGTTTCTCTGGATTGCTGTTATGGTACAAGGGGGCAAAAGATAATTCAGACTCATTTGCAAAAAGTGTTACACAGCATTCTGCAAATTGTTGAATTCTGTCACTTTTTGAGACAAGAAAGCATGCTGTCAAAAGGATGGAATTGCATTAGCCAATGCAATTCTATTAGTGTCACCATTTAAAACCTAGAGATTCTCTCACTGACCATGGAATTACACCAGCAGAGTAGGGAGCATACACCGTGAAAACCCCAAATCTATCTAAGCAAGCTTCCCACGGAGTGATAGGTTGTTTTTTTTTCACCATGCCCCCCTCTCACCTGTGAAGTAGTAGATGTTTGTCTGTCACACAAAATTGCAGTTTGACGTGTGCCAGAGCATACAGTGCGAGAGCGCAGTTCTTTCCTGCTGCAGTTCTGCTCTCAATTTCAGAGGAGTTGTGACTGCTTTACACCAGTCCAAAGAGAAGGGAATCAGACATTCCATCTTCAGGGCTTTTGTTTCAAAGATAAATGACTCTGTTTTGCAGCTTTCCCTGTGGCTTATTCCAGAGATCTGCTGCCAATTCAGGTTGGCTCAGTGTCAAGACTTGACACACAGCAAAAACAGTTGAAAAATAGCAATGCTCCATCTGATCCGCTAATTTGGAAGTTTTATGCACTGGGAGCTGTAACACCTGGGAAGGCAACAGAGCCACAGCATTTTTAGGTACCTGTTTCTGTTAGAATGCTGTGCAGAGGTTTACTTTGTGTGTTTTGGACAGGAAGCAGATGACTCCAGAAGCTTATACACTGAAAGAAGAGAGGAGGTGAGGGACAAAAGAATCAGCTCATTCCTATAGAACACATGCGAATGTAAATGTGGGGCCAAGCACAACACATCAATCTGCCACTTTTGGACAGAAGATAAACTGAAGGTCAGCTAAAGCAGTGCTGCTAAGACAAACTGATGACATGCAATTAAAGTGTCTTTGGTAAAGAATGGTCTTGTTGCAGAGTTCGGTACCCCTGCAAAGATTCACAATTGTTTTGTAACTTTTCACAAGAAGAAAAACATTTGCTTCCTGCCTTCGCTTAAAGGCACTAAAAGAAATAGGGGCAGATTCACCTTCATCAGTAATAGAGTCCATGCTGGTGAATATAAAACCTTTAAAATGAACCAGACACCATTTCCATGGGGAAATTTTACTTTACATTAAGTGTGGAGTGGGCAATCAGATTCACATCTTAAAGCAGTTTGCACATGATATACTGTTTTGGAAACAAGTTTTATTAGAGCAATTATTTTATCAGAAGTAACTCCTTGAACTACAACATGTGGGAGACAAAAGAGTTCAGCTAGAGTCAAAACATATCAGCTGTTCACGTCATGTTGTAATGCTCATAATTTCTTTAAAAACTTTTCAAGCCATAAACTTTAGCTTGAGTCTAACACCTGCTTCCAAACAAAATCATTGCCTACGTTCTCTATGCCATTTGGAGTGGAAGCTTCACCCTGCAGAGCCCATATATGAAGTTATGTTTATTTTTTTTCTTTGCTGTGGGTGTTCATAGCCACTGACTAATCAAAAGGAGTCTCCTGTTTCCCTGCTCCTGGAGCCTAAGAACAAACACAGTAACAGGAGTGAGACTTTACATCTCCCATTGTCAAGGAATGCACAGCATGCAGAATTTTATTCCACTGTAATCTCAGCTGTGAGAGATGCTAATTCATTCAGAAATATTTTTTTGTTCTTTTCAGGATGTGTGTGAGCAAAGCTAGCTGAAATGTCAGATTCCACATTTCAAACCTGACAGTTAAAATAACAAACGAAAACTTTCTGCTTGTCAGCTGCTGAGGTTTGCTTGAGGGGTACGTAGAAACCAATTCCACATGGGTGTGTCCCCCCCACTTTTTTAAAAAAGCATTCTCCTTTAGTACCAGGACTGCAGTTCAAATCTTTGAGCAACTGTCTGACTAAAATAAGCTTTTTTGAGAAACTATTCAGTAAAGCACAGTATGAAACTCCCACTGTGGATAAGGAACATGATAAGAGTCTTAAGACTTGTTTTGACCACTCCAGCTGCCCATCAGCCTGGAAATGGCATTGAAATCCTTCTCTTCAAGGGACATCTGGAATCAGCAGTGGGACAGCAAGGAGCATGGTCACAGAGCAGTAACTCAGCTCTGAGTCCAGCCTCAGCCAAGTAATTTCGGGTACTCAAATGTTCCCAAGGGATGGACATTTTCTGCATTCAGGACTGTAGCAGAGCAGAAAGGTTACAACCAACAGATGGTTCAAGATACTACGGTGACTTCTTTAGCAAGTATTATATAATTACTTTAGGAACAACCTCTTTTCATTACTAAAAAAAAATTTAAAAAAAAATCACCAAATCTTTTACCCTGCTTCCAAAGTCTTGATAATACTGCCTATCTAAACTTAACTGCTCCTAAAAGCAGAGTTTGTCCTCTCTCTGCTCTGAAGTGCTGATTTCTACATCCTTGCTGATCTGAGGGCAAATGGCAGGTCATATGGGGGAATTTAGTCAGCATTACACCGTCAGCCTATTCTGCCCATTCCAAGATGCCTACAACCTCACATCAATGGCTCAAATGTGCATAAGGTGGGCACACTCTGTATTCAGTTGTTGTTAAGAAAGCAAATCCCAACTCGATCCCAAAACATGGTGTCTTTTCTTCTTTCAAGCAGAAATGTCTTCGCTTACCCGTTTCTACACTTCTAGGATTCACTTCTTCAGCTTCTTTTTGCTGTCATGTAAGAGGACTATTTAAAATTCCCCATAAAACTCTCCCTCAATTATAAGATTTCCAGAGCAGCTATTTCAAACAAGGAACAGCTCACATGAGATTTGTGGTTTGTAAGTGATAGAGTCAATAATAGCGACCTGTGGAACCTTTCTAGCTTACATACTTTAACTGACATAACAAAGGGTATTTGTTTTCTCTGTGAAGCACAAAATCCTCCAGAAACTGAAGTGAAAGCTGTGTGACAACATCTACTGCCAGAAAGAGAAAGCAGTATCAGTCACTCTAGATAACACAGATGACTGTCTTCCAATTAAAGGCCCATTCCCTGGGAGGCAGATACCTTTTATCTTGGACATGAAAATGATCTAGTAGTCTCCCTCCTGCGTTACCTGAGGTGTATGCAGACAACCATCAAGATTCTTATAAGCCTTACAGGTAGAAAACTCCTGGAGTGTGACATAAAGAAAAGAAAAACAGAGGCATGACAAATCATTACTTTCTTACGAGACTGAAAGTAACGCTTGTTACTGTAGAAATATCTATTTTATTTGGATTTGAGGTTCTTGGTATTTCAGAAGATCCTAAGGCAATTACCAAACCAACAGCCTGAGTTCTGAGGGGTTTTAAGGTCAACCACGGGCTTACTCACTAGGGTTGGAAACAAGCAATGTGTTTTGTTGCATGTTTCCACCCACCCCTCCCTAAGTATCCGTGATCAAAGCCACGGGAAGCTCCAGAGGAGGGCCATGCGTCTCATATCCCTGAGCTTGTTGATGCGGGTGTAAGGATCACTCCTTCTACACTGCATAAAACAAGCGTAAAATCCCTCCTTATTGCTCCATGGGCATGTGGCGAGGGTAAAAAACCTTCCTCCTTCCTCACACAGCTACACTGGTTAGACAGACTCTGGCCTTGGTGCTATACTTGTCGCTGATAAATGCTCTGTAGAAGGCAGTGGATTTCTTATGGAAGCACTGTGTTCCTTTTTTTTTTTCACTCAGAGTGACTCCAGTGACAAAGGGGACTGACATGGGGCTCTACTTCACCACTCATATTCTTCCTCATTGACTGCCTGCTAGGAGAGAGAAACTGATTTTGAGAGAAGCCTGAGAGACTGGGTAAAAAAATCGCCAAGGATTCTGTCAAATGCTGAACCCATTACTCAGCAAGCATGAAAAGAAACTGTTCTCAGATCCAGTAGTTGAGAAATGCTGCAAAGTGACATCTTGTCATTTAGATTGGGCAGTGCTTTTGGTTTAACTTTGGAGAGACAATAATACTGAGATCCCCGCAGAGCAAGAAGTGCTACAACGTCTGTACTAGTGTGCATCCCCTAGAGAGGGAAGAGCAAGCTAGTCAGCTGTACTGCATTATAATAATCCACCTTTAAAAGAGAGCTCATACCCCTATTGCACAACAGCATTTCCAATTAGTACCTTTTCCTAGCCTCAAAATATTACCATAAGGTTTAATTAGGATATGAGTAGCTAAGAGAGCCACAATTCCCCAAAGAACTCTTTTCCTGCTGTTGCACCTAGGGAGAATCCTTTTTGGAGTCTGTAGGCATATGAGGGTCAGTCGGCACAGTGCTGCCTGAAAAGCAGCATCTGCTATGAGTCATATCCTGGGAACTCCGGAGTATGTACAGATATGTGAGGACAGGGCAGCATTCCCTTTCCAGCCCAGGACCTGGCTGTCTTAAGTTCTAAACAAGCAGAAGAAACAGTATGTGGGGAAATATCTAATGGTCATACAAAAGCTGCTAGAAAACTGTAGTTATTAATAACTCGCTGTCCAGATGGAAAAACGTATTTTGCAAGTTTCCAGAGGGCTGTTTTCCTTACCCAAGTGCTGTTAAGTATTTCCACAGAAAATCTAGTGATACTTTTAACGGAGAAAAAGAAAATTAAAGACCATTCCTCTAACACCTGACATTGGCCAGGAGGCCTGGTTGTACCACAGAATAACAGAACTAGATTTAAGTGTGACTTGAAAACACAAATAGAAGATCCAAGAGATGTGAGGTAACCCTTCCATTCCATATCCACAGGAGTGCTGTGTTTGAGTGGCACATTGCCCTTCAAAACGCGGCAAGGAGGGTATCAGTCGAGAACCATCGGATGTCTGGAAACCACGCAGCCGGTGAGTAAAGATGAAGTGGGAGGAATTATTTAGCCCAGAAAAGAGTCAGCCTATTATTGACAAAAATAGCAAATGGAAAGGGATCAGTCTGCCCTTGAACCAAGGCAGATACAGGGGTACCTAAATTATACCAAGTGAAACTTAGGTTAAACATCATGGACAAATTGTGTAGCTGCAAGTACAGTTAAGCACTTGATGAGTGGCCAGGGGAGATGGTGGTGTTACCAGCACAATGAGGAACAGCCCAGACAAAAGGCACTCAAGAGCAAGCATGTAAGTTTTTAGTTATTCTCCAGGCAGTCCCTTTCCCAGGGCTCTCCCACTGCTTCCCTGCAGATTTAACTGCTTTGTCACCACCCCACCTATTCTAGCTACCTTCAAAGGGCCATACAGGTTACGTATGCTGTGCAATTCTTGGCAACTGGCTTGGGTTTGTAATTTACTGCTTCTGTGGAAGACTGGAACACAACCTTGTGTGCCTTACCGTTGAAATATTACCTGTCCACTGATACTCGTTCACATAATAAAGGTGCAACCTGCTCCGCATCACATGGCTTGCCTTGAACATAGACCAGAAACAGTATCACTGTCCTCCCACTCCTGCCTGAATTGATCAGGTCAAATGCACACAGCGTTTTGCACGGGTTGAAAACCAGACTTGAATCCTGGCTTGGCTGCCAAAGCCTTAGTACAGAGCCTTGCCCAAGGACAGCTTCCTCTTTGCTAAGTGAGTATTGCTGACAATCTGTTGGTGGTTTTCACTGTCTCTGTTCCTGCCCTGGAAGCTACCCTTTTTTAGTGTTCTGTGGTCCGGCTGTGTCCGGTGCCTGATGATGGCCTTAGGGACAGCTGCTACACAGTGGGAAGCACAAAGGAAAAAATGGGTGCACATTCCAATAGCTGCTATCCAAAAAGCCTTCTGGAGCTTAGTGCACAGCAAGCATTGTGTACCCATTTACAGACATTCCTTTTTCAGCCACTTTGCCTGACAAAACAAAAATCATCCCCTCTCCACGTAGTCCAAGTGTTTCATGGCAGCTGATGCTGCAACAAAACCCCTGTGCCTGTGTTAGTAATGCAAGTTGTAGCTCTGCTGCTCAGCTCCTGGGGCCTATTAGAGCAAGGCCTTCCCACCCATTTCAGGATGGGTGGGAAGCTAACCAGTTGAAGTCATCTCCACTCCCCAAGACAGAGGTAGCCAGGTTAGCCATTATTCCTTACTGGTGTGGCATTTCTGTTCACACTACCATTCACACGTGGAGGATTATGGTAACTTGGAGCTAAAGCTCATGCCAGTTCTGCCTGGCTCTGTCCCAGAAGAGTTGAGAGTTTTTTCTTGAAGCTAGCATTAGTGATGGAATCTCAGTGACCGATGGTTGAATTAGCCCAGTCCCACAGGGTTGTTGTGCTTCCTGTAGTCTCTCACTTGTCATTTGTCTCTCCTGTAGGTCCCGTTTCCCAGGAGGTCTAATCCTCCAGGAAAATCTATTTATGTTGTCCCTGTAATCAGGTGTACAATACTGTATAATTTTTAAGGCAGCCACCACTCTCGCCATGCAAAGAAAGCACTTGCATTTACAATGTGAAGCCTGCAAGACAAGTTTTCCTTTAACCTACCACCTGATAAGTAGAGAGCTTTAGCGTGGCTGTCAGAATTCCCTGAAGCAAAGGCTATAAAGAAGCAGGATTTGGCAAGTGCTGCTGTCATCTGCAAGACTGCCTCTTTGATCCTCCTAACACTTGTGTAATCATGCCAACATCTCTGCAAAACAGAGCAACAGAGCGGTTGCAAAAAGGTGATCTCCCTCTCACTTGCTTTCTTCCTCTGATGGAATTTTTTTCTTGGTAACTTCCACTTTTATGCAGTAAGAAAAGCCCTGCACCTCCTTCTCCCCAGTCTCTACCTTTGTATTGCAGCAATTACCTGTTTACAAGTATTTCCTTGATTTCTCACTATATTTTCACTACCATATTATACTGCAGAACAACTGAAAAGTAATTAATGAAGTCAAGTAGGAAACCTTGTCCTGAGGAGTCACCCATTGCCAAGAGCTGACTTGGCTATGCCAAAAGCTGTGGCAAAACTCCAGGAAGTCTCTTCCAGGAGCTGGCATTCAGGTACTGCCAGTACATTGATGCACCATTCGGAACACTGTCATTGAAGACTTTGGTCAGACAAGAAAAATTCAGGTGTGTTTCCCATCTGGACCTCTTCTGATTTCTGAACCCTGAAGGGAAGCATCAGCCACATTTCTGAACCTTTTTCCATGTTCTTTTTAACATGCTGCCAACTATGATTCTATTATCAGTGAATTAACACAGAAAGTTAATCTTGGGAAAAGAAATAAGCACAGGAGGTTTAAAGCATTTGAAGTCAAAGTCTCCCTTAATTCTTGTAATTAGAAGTTTGTTTACTTTGTTAAAGTACATCCACTGCAATAATCATTCAATATTCACTGAAATATGTCAAGATTACCAGTATAAAAATGCAGGTGGAATACAGAATCAGACTGTTTTACTTGAGACCCTTTGTACATCAGATGAAAGCTGAGTGAGATAAAAATATATGTACAACTAGCACGCAAGGTTTCACTTCCAATTATGATCATACTACCAAATCCTTTTGCTGCTTATGCTTTACTAGACTGTTTCTGGTTCTGAAAGGAGCAAACCACGTCCAAGCTGCTGAAATATACTTATCTAGAAAGCATGAAATCAGAGCTTCCCAACATGTGCCTTTTCAGTTAACATCCACCACAAAATTAGTACTTTCTGCAAGAACATGTGGTTTTAAGTGGGAGCATCTTTGGAAACTTGGAGTAGGTATGTTTAGAATCATAACCAAATAGAATTTAAACACTCAAAGCTCTGCCTTTATTCTGTGTTGGTGTAGCAGCCATTAGAACAGATCTTGGTTGACAAGCAGAGCTCCTGTAGACTGACACAATGTTTGTCTTTTAAAGAAAACCAACTCCCGCACTGTCATCTAGTACTGTGGGAATTATGTCCTTCAGAGGATCCTGCATTTTACATGACTCTGGAGTATGCCCTTTTTTGGGGCAAATGGAAACCTCTCATTTACCAGTACTTTAAGTACAATGTGCTGTTTAGAAAAGACCTGGTGCTGGGCTCCCTTTCCTTTGGGACCTGCAGCACAGCTCAGTGTTTCTATGCAGCAGTTGCTGGAATATTCTTGAACAGAATTGGAAAGTGGGAGCAAGTCGAGTGTTCATTGTAAACATGGCGTGAATTCAGTGACCCAAGGCAGCAGAGCAGGTCCAAAAGTTATCAGTTTCCATTTGACCTTTAATATTGGGCTTCCATGAGTATGTCTAATTAAGAGGTTTGTCCCCTACTGGTGTATCTTATTCTTTGTACAGTCTTTTTTACCAGCGCACAGAGATGTGAAGATTTATCCAGATCAGGGTGGTAACACCTGACATGCACTCAACCCTTCTGTCCTGCGTATCCATCAGTCCTTTTCTTTCTCTTGTTCTCAATTCACATCTAAGATGGCATTTCAGACAAGAGAGCAAAAGAAGAGATCATTATTCTCTGCAGCACAAGGGCCAAATTTTCTATTGGTTTCCACCATGCCAGGGAAGGTCATTTGGCTTCACTGTGGCTCAAGAGGAGCACAGAGCAGCCCAAGTGCTTCGTGCCCCCTCTTTGAGGCAGCTAAAATGACAGCAGGAGGTGAGGTGGAAGGTCAGCTGTATGACACATAATCTGTAACGTAAACAAGTGCCATCAGCTGGGCTGCATCACGTATGTGTGCCCTCTAAATGTGAAAAATTCAGTAAGCACGCAGAAACTTTCTCAGGACACCTGAGCTGTAGGAGACAGTTTTCCCTCAGCCACTCACAGAAAGGGACACAGCACAAGCTGTTCTGTTTGGTTCAGCAGCATTAGCGAGCTCCCTCACTGCTCAAGAGCTCATCTCCCTTGGAACCAACAAGAAAATTCCTTGAATGCCAGAAAAACTATTGCTCTTTCTTGCCCAGGCATTGCCCAGTACTGTCTTTGGATCCAAATACAGTTTTAGCAAAGTAATTGAAGTGATAAATCAGATAAAATTTCCAGCAGATTGACATGGAGATCATGTTGATTGTTGTTGAACTGCATTGCAGCGAACAGGAAAACAGCAAGCAGAGCTGCTCTCCTTTCAGCCCACACTGCAGGTAAAGAACAGCCCAAGCCATATTTGACTAACAGGAATCTCTGCAAAATTTAAAAACTAATGTAATCGTATTGTTGGGATGCTCTTCACAGCAGTGTTGTGATGCCAGAGGGAGGCAGAGAGAAATTTTCCATTTATTTTTGAAATTATGAATAACCTCCACCAATATTAAGGATGAGATTTGAAGAATTTAAAGGATATAGACTTTGTATGCAGTGCTCCCCTGTGATGGCTGACACCCCAGACGGGAATCCTAAGGCTTAGGCAGGACCAGTCAAATGGCTTCTCCTGATAAAGCTTGTCTAAAATTCTGTTTCCATTTTTTCTGACCTGAGTTTTCATGTCATGATAATTTGCAAGCTGTGGGTATTCAGCTTCCATGAAGGAACAAACAAAAAGCTTTCTGCTGCAAAGCAGTTTAAGTAGTTGGGAGGAAGAACTCAGGCCTCATCTCTTCTCTGCAAAACACACCCTTCTCATGTTCCTAATTCTGAGCTATTTCAGCATTAGTATGTACCTCATTTTTGACCTATTATGGGAGGATAATACACATGAACTCTGCACTCAACATATTTCACCTTTTAATGAGCTAATACACATTGTTATCATCAGCATATTTCTTGTTTTAATACCTCGATCCTGACAGTCTGAAGTAATGTCTTTAATAGCCCAGAAACAGTCCTACTGTGAGGGGAATGAGGCAGTGCTAAGCAAGCCTGAAACATGAAGCCTGTTTCAGCTCACCAGCACCTTGTGCTGGTGGAGCACTGCGAGCTGAGTGATACACAGGGCTTGGTTTCAGGCAGGTGGCACAGCTGGGAAAATCTTCCAGGCATAACTCCTGTTAAGCTCTATAGCCATTTCCAAAGGGACCTGTCCTTTCCCTGTCGGTAAGTTTTCATCCGGGCTATTGCTCACAAGCCATCGAAGCGTCCAGCCAGACCTGCTCACACAACTCTTGTACAATCATAGGCGAGAGGACAGGAGCTAGACCTGAGAAGGCTTTTGGTCACCTTCTGTGCTTAGATTATGATTTAATGCTAAAAAGTTGGCATGGCAACCAAATGCTTGGCAACAAAAGGCCAAGGAACGGGTCCAGAAGAGGGCCAAGCAAAAAGCACTGCCCAGCTCTTCCGCGGGCAGATCTGTGCCCTGCATACCCATTTTGTCAGGGCTTCTGTAGCAGCCAGGGTTACAGCAGGAGAAGGCATTATTAATAAGCTAGGCAGGTCTGCAATAAGTGAATAGCAAATTTCTCCAAAACACTTGAAATGGACCCTGGCACTTCATTCAGGCTCCTTTTGCTCTGCCCACCAGTTGCCGCACGTTGCCAGGAGACGGTCTTGCTCCACAGGGGGACTCTCCGCTGGCTGCCATTGTGCTGTCTCTCTATGTCCCCCCCCCCCCCCCCCCCCCTTGCCCTCTGCAATGACAGAAGCCTGGCAGTGCTCTGTTTCTCAGTTCTGACACAATAACTTCTTTTAATTTGGAAGTTTTCAAAAGCTTTTTGGTTTTTCTAGGGTGATCAACTGAGCAAAATCCCCAACCCACACAACTCCAGGTTTGCAACACACAGGCTGGAAAAGAGGTGCAAGTGACTTAAAGGGTAGGGCTGATCTAAAGGGGGATTAGTGAAGTACACTGTGAGGACCACTCATTTGCTGCATGAGCTCTGTGGTTGCGTCCCCTGAAGTTCAAAGTATTAAGTTGGGGTGTCTGGTTAGGGTACACAAGTTCCATTTAGTCTCACTTGTGCTGGGAACTTCATATAGTTCATTAATGCATGCTCTTGGCTATTTAAATGTTCCCAGACTTCTGTTTGATCATATAGGGCCTCAGAAACCTCTCTTGCCTTTGGATATTGGCGAGCTTAGTCCCATGCACATCAGAAAATAAGCCATTCATTCATCAGCCTTCCTGAGGCACTTCTCCCTTATACCCCTAAGGAAACCTCTTGGGTATAGACTCGGTACGGGCCGATACAGCATCACCTTCCCAAGTCTGCTGGTGCCAGTGCCAATCTCTTACTTCAGAGAGCTGGGTTGCTAAGCAGATAAGTGAAGTTTAAGGTTTAATCAGTTCCAGGGTTGGTTTGCCAAGTACTGTGAGCCAAGGATCAGTTTATGCTGCCATTTGCTATCATCTTCTGTGGTCAGAACAAACAGAAAGGTGGCAGCTGAGGAGGAGACTGCTGTTGTGACAGAGACCTCAGCCCAGACAACTGTGTGGCCAGACCAACTAGAGAACATAGTACTTCAGCTTCCTCAAGGACCTTGGAAAGCAGACAGAAAATGAGCATGTATTTTAATGTGCTGTTTTCAGGGACTTAATGACACAGCCTGTCTCTGTGGGGAGGGCAATTCCTTTGCCTGTTATTCTCAGTCCTGTATCCAGACTGAAGCATCATCCTGTCTTTACCTTGATGAGAAATCCATCACTGTCTGCAAGTAAATTAAACTGAGTGCCCAATCTCCATCACTCCAATACTTCTTTTTCTAATTCCAGCATTCCTTTTCTCTGTCTGATACTTCACCATCCTACCCCCTTTCCCTCCCTAATGTCAGAGATTTCCAGATGCTCTTAAACAGACACACATCAGCTCTTCCACTCCATGTCATTTAACACAGACAAACTGGCACAAAGAAAATAATTTTAATTAAGTGGACAGGCTAATTAGACTAATTTATTTCGTTTCACCGCAATTTCACTGTTCTGCTTCCAATTCACTCTGGCGCCATGGGACACATTCCCCTCATCCTTTCCTTCCATCACTAGGAGCAGTGACAAATGAGTTTTATCTTGTTACTCTTCTGAGACTCCACAGTTGAAAGGGACATTGGAAAATACAGCATCAACCTGACTGTCCAGCTTTCACAATCTAAACAGAGGAGCTGTATTGTGATAACAGAGGAGCTGTATTGTGATCCAGGAGCACAGGAGTGAATTGCCTATCAGCAATCCCAGCTCTGTGTCTTACTCTAGCTGAAGATAAATGGTTGAGATGTTCCCTTGTACAAAATGGAGGGGGAACTTCAGACTGCTCAGGCAGCAGAGTGACTCTCCAGAGTGTCAGGTGATACAGTGCAGCTGATCAGTGTTGAGGTGCCAGTAAAGGTGCATGGGGAGCACCAAGCTGCTCATTTCACCCGCTCTCACCATGCAGTCCTAATGACCATGTTAGTAACCAAATTAGCTGTGCTTATAAGCCTCACTTATACCTGTTTTGTTTGTAGAGCTCCATGAGGGAATTGCAGCTTGTCCTAATTCACATGAACTTACTTTCCAACTCATCTTTTATGAACATGTGGAACTGCATACAAAATCTTTCAGACACACCCGAGACAGACCATAGGCCTGGCATAGACAAACTGCAGGTCCCTCGGTGTGTGGAAGGGTTATGTTTGCCTGTCACTGCCTGCCCATCCCTCTCCTTTTGTCTTTGATTAAAGATAGAAGCCACACACTGACCAGCACGTGGACAGCCAGCAAAGTAAGTGCAAGGAGGTTCACAAGCACACACGCATACAGCTGAAGCTTTGTTCCGGTCCTGTTTACTCCAGGGCGAACAGTTGAGCATTGTTTCTGTTTGACAAATTGTAACTGTCCAGCTAGGAGAGGTCTAGTTCAGCTGGTTAGAGCTGCTTGCATGTCTTACCTCCTCCCCCTCCCTCATCAATTTCTCATGAATCCATCCTACCCAGAGACAAAAAGAACAAGTACAAGCTACTTGTTGGATTCCTTCCCACTTTGAGTTGACACTGACCTCATCAAGGTCCCTACTTTGGCTGCCAGCAGAGGTAAGATCCTTATGAAGCATGGCCCGAAAGGCAAACTCACACTTGACAGGTGTCCCAAAGAGCTTAGGGTCCTGCACTTGTGTTATGTTTAGAAGCGGCAAAGAGAGACCCTTTGGTAGTCCCCACCAAGAGCTCTCAGCTTGTCAGGCACTGGAGAACAGCGTACGCTTGATAGTATTGGAGCTCAGCCACAGGAATCTCAGAGCTGTTTACTACCCAATTGCATTTTTGCCTTGTATAGCACCTGATACAGCAGTGACTGAGCATCCACTGTACAACACCAAATGTGATCTACACTTCTTGATCCCAGTCTCAGAAAATTAGTAGCAGAGCACTCTATTGTCAAGAAAAAGTCGCTCATTTTCTGTTAGACAGACGAAGTAAGGCCAGAATGCCACTAAGTGGTGGATTTACATCCTCTTTCCATCAAGTAAATTACATTACCTTTTTCAAGACAACTTACTGCTTTAGAAGGACATTGAGGCTCTAGCACAATGTTTTTTCTTTAGCAGAAGAAAGAGCTGTCTGAAGGACTGCTGTCTCAAGTCTTCACAGAGGAGGGGTGGCAGAATCAGACTGATGCTAAATGACATAAGATGTGTTACAGATCTTCAAAGAGAACACAAAAGTTCTAGAAATACGGAACCAAACTGAAATTCCTGGCTTAGTGAGGCCTAAAGTCTTACTCCTAAAGACATCAGTATCATATGAACTCTGTACAAACAGGTGCTTGCTAGCTTCACTGTTCAGTCAAAAAGGTGGATTCAGAAACCCTCTAATCCGTTTTCCAAATTATCCTACTTACGTTATGCAGCATTTCAAAACTGGTTTCCATTTCATGTTTTCCTTTGTCTAATTAAAAGCCAATGTTATTTATTTACCTAGTGCTGAAATGCCTCTAAATAGACACACACACATGGGGAGGTCCTTGAGAGCATAATTTAAAGCTAAACTTGTCCCATCATCCAGAACCCTGACCTTTGGCTCCTGAGCAAACAGCAGGCCTGGTTAGTGAGTGCACAGTTCATGTGTATATAGTTTGTGCTTGTATACATAGTTAAAGTAATGCGGTTTAAGTACTATAAAATATGTCACAGAATTCAAATGTAATAAGCAGAATACAGGCCCTGAAGTTCTTTATTTGTTTATCCTAGCATCAGTACACAAAACAAGGCTGAGTGCCATGTTAACATTTCTGCTGTATTGCATTTAATGGGCTGCTTTAAGCTTCTTTGCATGCCAGCCTTGTGTGCAAGAATACTGATTTCCTGTTGAGAAGGGGAAATTGTTCTTGTGGGGCCTGTGAGGGAAGGCATGCTCAGCTTCAGTACCGTGAGCCTAGCTCATAGCAGCAGATCTCATGACTGCTCCTCTCCCTTGTTCCTCTGATTACTAAGAATTCTGTAGATAAACTTCACTTTAGCTGAAGGGAGGAAGTTGCTGCCGGATGCAGAGTCAGGAAGGACAGCAGCCTATTGCACACAGCAATAGCTTTAGAGGAAGAGTCATTTTCCCATGCAGATGGGAAAACAAGACTGTTAACCACCTGTGTGCCATGCCACTCATTCAGCCTGTACCACTCCAGCAAGCTGGAAGAAAAGGTCTTTTCGCTTATCATTTAAAGGGGGAAAAACAAACTATTGAAGCTCATTGGTAGCCTGAGCTGACAGAAATAGAAGTCTTGAGATAGAGTCTGTGAGGCAGGGACTCTGTACCTTGTGCTGCAACAGGAATCAAGCCTTTCTCTCTGCTCCCAGCTCCCCATATAACCATAACTGGTTGGGGTTAGTGATTAGCCAAGAACACAATTCCCATGAGAACTGGTGGCTGCCGGTCCAGTTCAGCTGCCAAGGGTCAAGGCAGCTGGAGAAAACACTGTTAGCTCAGGAGCTGATCACATAGTTGTTTTAAGAGTCACTCGGGCTATCTTTGGAGGGCACTTAGAAGATTAGGCTGATCTGATAGAATGCAGACAACCAGGACATTCTCTTTTTCACATGTGTTCTGCTCAGTCATCCTTTCTTTTGCTCAAGTAGAAAGTCTGAGGGCAAGTGATAGCACCTCCCAAATCAGGCTGCCAAGCCCTCAATATTTGTCAAAATTATACTTTTGATGTATGGCTATCCTTCTATGGCAGTAAAGCTTACAATACCCATCCCTAGGTTCAGATTAAAAGTGGCAACATCTCCAAGCTACAGAGGTAGACAGTGCCTCCTCATTTCAGCTGCTGAACAGATTATTTAGGGGCAATGAAAAAAAAAAAAAGGAGTAAAGCCTTCAAAGCTTCCAGTGGTTATCTCCCCACTAAACACTTCTTCCTGGGAGGGCCAAAACAAGCAAACAGATGCAAGGGAATGTGCCTCCTGCAACCCAAAGACAAGCCTCCCTGTACTGAAAATTAAAAAGTGCTTTGCTGCATTCCAGCATAGTATAATGCGGGCAGGCAGACCCAGAGCTCCTCTTCTGTAGGAACTGAAGCAAGTGGATCAGGATCTTGCTAACAAAGATCAGCCACTTAAGTTTGGAGATAGTGACATTGAACCTCAGAAGCTGCAACATGTTGTGTGTATCCCAAGCCTTGGTCCCCTCTGCCTGTGTCTGCTGCTTTCTGGGGGGGGTTATAGCTCGCAGTTTGCAACGTCATTTTAATTTTTTATTGCTCTAGGATTAAAGTCCTCTAGGACTTGCTCACCTTAAGAAACCAAGGCCCATCAACTCAGTCTTTACACAACCAGCAATTTACCACTTGGGCAGCCTCTCAGAGGCCTTAAATCTGCATATCCTGATAAGATAAGGATACATCAAAAGTGTTAATGAACTCTCCAGTTGCCTCTCTGAGCTCCTTTAGCTTTGTCCCTGAAGCACTGTTACTTTAAAGTGCAAGTCAGTCGTTTGCTCCCCACTTAACACAAGTCCTTCAGGGAATCTCTGCCTTGTGTTAAGTTCGGTCTGGCTGTCCCTCTGCCAGAGAAAAGTTACAGCAAAGCCCTACCTGGAGCCTGGAGGGAGCATCATGCTGTAATCTCTCCTAAGCATGAACAGCCACCCTACTCTGAGGTACAAGTCACCCATGGCTGGGGTGTCACCTCACTAGTCTCGTGGTGCAGTGCTCCCCCAACAGAGTTCTTCTCTGGAGAATAGCATTACTTTTAATGATTTAGAACAGATCTAAACTTAATCACATCACTGAACCCCCCTAGTGCAACACACCTGTATAACTGGTATTCCCAGATACACTTAATCCTGAAGCTCTTGGCTCTCAGTACAAAATCATTATCTTTCATCCCTTCATAACAGTTTGTTGCATGTCCCAAGTGCTATTGTATACAGGTTACTGGGTGCAGGGTGCTTGGGCTAAAGAACAGGCAGCTGTAGCCAAAGTTAAGTGACTCCTCCCGAGAACTGGGGCTCCATCCTATAGGCAGCCACCTCTCTTGAGCCACAGAGTTGATCAGAGCAGCAAAGCTTCTTTGTGACTTTGTGATACAATCTTCCCTTCTAAGGTCTTGTTATGCTTTTTGGACAGGACATGGTTAAACAAAGTCACTAACACAACCTCAGTGGCATCTCCTGGTCACACAGGTTAGCATATTATGTCTCATCCAGCGATGTTTTAACTTGCTCTAAAAGCAAAGTCACCGAGTTAAGCATATGTGAAGGATGTTTCATGCTTTCTGAAGTCAAAGTCTCTCTGTACACCTGCACCAAGAGACACAAACACCTGCTTGTCTCAGTAAGTCCTCTTCACAATGATATGTTTCCCATATCAAATCAAATACCTGGAAAAATGTCTTGGCAACGAAATCTTAAAGTCTGCTGAAAGCCACAGCAAATTTTTCTTTTCATCCTCTGAAACCACCTTGATATTTAGCCATGCAGAGAATTCAGTGTTTGAGAGGGGTTTTTTTTGGGTGACAGAGGGGGAGTTGTATTTCCCTTCGTGCACTGAGCACACAGACACTAGAGGGGCAAAGAGCAAGATCCAAACAGGGAAGGGAAAGGAGGGGGCAGTGAGAAGCATGGAGACAGACCACGCAGGCAAAACAGGAAGTTCTGTCTGAAGAGGATATGCTTCAGTACTGTCTTAAAAACATTTTGCTGTGAAACTCAATGCAGCTATAGAGAGGTGAAAGTAAAGCAGCTTTCTGGAGATTCAGCAGTCTGAAGCTCGTGTCCTGCCACACACAGGCGGTTGTCCCTTTCCCTGAAGACGGGCCACAGCTTGTGTTGCCCCTGTACAAGCAGCTGGAGAGAGGAATCAGGCTCCTGAGAAGCAGCCTCGAGGTTTGCCTCACTTGAGCCAAGCACGGCTCGGTTCGGCTGAACTTGGCTGAGTTCGGCTGAACAGGGCTCGGTTTGGCTCGGCTTTGAACCACAAACTGGTCTCATGAGGAATGTGACTCGCCTGCCGCCTCTCCAAACTGGGCCTCTCTGGCAGCAGCGGCCGTTCCGGAGCAGGGAAAGGTGGGATCGCTTCTCAGTGAGAATGATCAGGGACCAAGCCTGGGTGCCACTGTGGGGTGCCATGCGAACCATTCGGGGAGCCCTGCAGAGATACGGGGCTGGGACGGGAGGGGCTGTTTCCCTCTGCCGGCGCGCTGGGCCCCGGCACG
>JACBWW010000034.1:7995630-8025189 GCA_020086605.1 Lanius collurio | reverse complement strand
GGCAGAACTCGGCGCCGCTATCTGCCTTCGGCCCTGCTCGGCTCCGTCCGGCAGAACTCGGCGCCGCTATCTGCCTTCGGCCCTGCTCGGCTCCCTTCGTCAGAACTCGGAGCCGCTATGTGCCTTCGGCCCTGCTCGGCTGCGTTCGGCCGAACCCGGCGCCGCTGTCGGCCTTCGGCCCTGCTCGGCTCCGTTCGGCCGAACTCGCTGCCGCTCTCGGCACTGCCCCAAGCGGTAGTCCCGACCGCCCGCCCGGGCAGCGCCCGGCTCCCTGCCACAGCCAACACAGCACCGCGGACACCGCAGCTCCCGTCAGGGTCCCGCCGTCCCGCCAGGAAAAGGCCTCACCGCGCGCACTGCGTATGCCCCGGGCGGGGCCTCGGCACCGCCGCTCCGCCCCCGCCCGGCGCCCCGAGCGCAGCTGCGGCCCCGAGCTCCGAAGGGCCCCCTCTGCGGGACCCGCACCGGTACTGCAGGCAGCGGCCCCCGAGCGGCCCGGGAGCGAATCCTGCCGAGATCACATCGGTGCCGCAGGGAGCGCCCCTACAGCGCATCCTGCCAAAGCCAAGCCCTTCCCGTGGAATGCGGCCCTACAGCAGCCCTATAGCGCTCTCTGCCCAGTTACAGCCGCTGCTGCGGGTCCCGCAGCGGCGCCTTCCGAGTCGGTCTGCTGAAGTCGGTCTGGCGCTCGCTGCGCGAATGAAACGCCGGACACCGCCGGGCCTGCACCCCCCTACCGAGCGAGCGCCGGGCCATGGCCCGACCCACGGCCCCTTCTCACCCACTGCCCACGGCTCCTCTGCCCGTGCCGGGGCCCAGCGCGCCGGCAGAGGGAAACAGCCCCTCCCGTCCCAGCCCCGTATCTCTGCAGGGCTCCCAGAATGGTTCGCATGGCACCCCACAGTGGCACCCAGGCTTGGTCCCTGATCATTCTCGGTGAGAAACGATCCCACCTTTCCCTGCTCCGGAACGGCCGCTCCTGCCAGAGAGGCCCAGTTTGGAGAGGCGGCAGGCGAGTCACATTCCTCATGAGACCAGTTCCTGTATAAACTGTCCTCCGTGGGCCTGCAGCCCAGCAGCAACGCGCAAGTCTCACACACTGCAGCCCCTTTAGGATGAAGAGGCCCATTTCTGCATCCTGTTTTATTACATAGGAACACGAACCTTGGTCTACACTCTTTTACATCCAGAGTCTTTCTTTTTTCTTTCCCATAAGCAGTTCAGTGGATTTAGAGGCAGCACGGAGCGACCAAGCCAGCTTTGCACAGACTCCTCCTCCTCTGCCCCAGCACAGCAATGCCCTGTGCAGACTGCACGAGCAGATCAGCAGAGGCCGACATGCCAGGGAAAATCCGAGTGCTCCTTCCTTCTCGGGGAAACATCAGCAGCTCTTGCTGCACTTGCTGTGAGGGACACGAAGTATCCTGCCCCTGCCCCTGCCCCTGTGATACTCCAGGAGAGGCTTTGGCAGAGCTGCCATGCTCTGCACCTGCCGACAGGCTCGTGTTTCCTCTCCTTGCTGAGGAGGGTCTTGAGCCACAGAGCGGACTTGGTCAGGCAAACAATGACCCGCTCTGTCCCAGACACCCCTCATGTGCGCTCCAGGCAGAGCATACCCACTCCTTGCCGGCTGCTGACAGGGCACGGTGGCCAGGAGGTGACACAATAGCCAAGTTTGTGTCCTTGGTCCCTTAGGACAAATGTGGTGACCACACGTTCCCCAGAGCAGCACTTGTGTAGCTGCGCTTTGGGACTTGCTGGTTGAGGGCTGCAGGGCCCAAAGGGCTGCTGTGGGCAGGGAACCTCCAGGTCCTTTTGCCCCGTTGTTCTTCTGGTTTAACTCCTGAATGTCACCTCTCAGTGCACTCAGGGACTCCAAAGTTAGGGACGGGCCTGCAATGAAGCCTGCACTGCAACAAGGCATCCAAGAGGAACATCGTGTCAAGTATTTGCAAAATCTGCTCTCGGCTTTAATTCCTACACACATACACTGCACTTCCCGCTGTTCCCACTCTTCCAAGGGAACAGCAAGTGCTGCAGCAACCATTACCGAGATGTCTCCTTTCAGCTCAGGTCCAGGGAAAACGAGGCAGAGCACAAGCCAAAGGGACACTGACTTCCTAAGGTGCTTTTCTTCCCCTTCCAAGAAGCCAAGCTTTAACCACAGATATCAATGGCTTTCCCAAGTATTATCAGGCAGCCTACCTTCTTCCACCATGTCCAATAAATCACCATTCCAAGCTGTATTTCTCCACATGAAATGCAAAACCCCAGCAATCACTGTACTGCAAAGGCTTCTGTAAAACCACCAGACTTTGTAAAGGTACTAGAGCATGGGCACTGCCAGAGGAACAGGCAAGGCCAATGCAGCATGGAGCAGCTCACTGCTTTGTGACATCCCTCAGCTGTCCTGGCATTTCCTTCTTTACCTCCACTACAAGCTGTCATGTCAGCTCCAATGCTGATAAAAGGTGCTCTTGTACAATTTGGAATATGCAAGACTTCATGGCACAACCCATACCAGGTCCTGTCTGATCCTGTGTGCTTTCAGATACCGTTATCTCCTGCCCTTCCCCTCAGCCCCAGACAACGTGAACCTGCACAATTTACCTCACAAATCAAGGCACCAAGGTCTGAATGCTGCAGGCCCCCACCGGCGGCACAGGGGATTGTTTCTCTGGAGATCTTTGGAGATCAGCAGATCTTGTAGCTGTCAAGGCTGCTCCTCTGAGGAGTTTTCGGCAACTCTGGCTTTGGGACTTCTAGAGGATCCAGTTTTTTCTTTCTAGTATTTCAACTCACACAACTGCATTACTTTTCAGTCACTTCCTAACTGCCTTTTATGAGGAAATATACAGCCAAGACATGCCCTCAACAAGACACAGCCAACAGCAGCTAACAGGAACTTCAGAGATTCCATGACTTGGCCACGCCTTATCTATGAGCAGTGCAAGAATAATCCTTTTACCAACCTTTTGGGTAACTGCCAACAAACACAAGAAGTAACAGAAGAGGGGCAATCACTTTGGCACCGTCAAGACCCAGTGGCACTGAAGTGGAGAGCAAGCAACTCCAGTCTGGCTTTTTTAAAGACAGCTCAGCTCACATTCTTCCCAGCACCACTGCAATATCCATTTAAGCTGTAGCCTGCAGCCAGATGCTGCAGCCTGGCAGGGTGTGGAGGAATCCCAGCTGGGACACATCTGAGAGGAGCTCACGTCCTCCCTGGGCCATGCACACCCCAGGGTGAGGGAAGCCACCAAAGTGAAACACTTCAAAGCACTCGATGCTGTGCTGCTGCAGTGTGCCACTGTCACCGGCCAGGTCAGCAACGATGTTCTTACAAGCTTTTCTGTTAGCGAGGGGTGCCAGGGCATACAGCCACCTGCATGCAAGAGAATTAGGGACATGGATAAATGCTGCAGACATCAGTAGTTTATTGGTATGTTTAGTCAAAACACATTCAGAATGGAAACTTAAAAGTAAAAATACTTTCCACCTGCAACAATTAAACTAGAATCTACTAGCATATAATGCTTGACACGTTACAGCAATAAAGATGGTAATCCACTGTCTCAAATACCTACTAAAGCCAAGATGGTCAGCCAAGTTTGTTGCAATAGAACCGTAATGACAAAATACTCCCACCATTCACAAATCAGCGACTAACAGTAATGGTCAGTGAATCCCTTCCTTTGCTCTAAGAGGTACATTTACTATTGAGAGGGTCAAGAACACGTAAGAGTCCACAGTACAGCAGGTGAGCTATCACCATGTAAACTTCTCTGGATGATGTTAGAAGGGTTCGTGTCACTTAAACAACAAGCAAGCCAAAAAGCAGAATGGCTCAGGAGCTCTTTTTACTACTCCATTTTTGTTGTCAATTATCTCCAGTGCCATTTGCCATACAAACAAATTAAGTGGCAGCAAACCACAGTACTACAGAAGGAAAAAAAAAACCTCCAGGCTACACAAACCACACTGGTGGCAAACTGCTAATTGATGACAGCAATTTGTCTGAGGGCTTCAAACCTAAGGAGTGGAGTTGTGTGGCAAGCAGTTCAAGTACTACAGATTTCCAGGTAACAGCTGAAATTGCAAGACCTTCAACAAAAAACCTGAAATATGAAAATGCCAACTGGTAGAAATGTGTCCCAGAAAAAAAAAGGTATGAAAATAGTGCAAGACTTACCATGGAACACAGAAGACCTCAAGTCTGGGAGAGAACAGACAGATGCCACTTCACCTCACCTAGTGTATCAGAAAAGATGTGCAAAATCTTCCACCTTACTTGAACCCAGAAAATAATTGCATAATCCAGAGACAGACTGCCAGGATGCACTCCCTGCTTTTGCTTGAAATTGCCATTCTTTAATTTGAGGTCTTCGCTGTTCACAAGCAGCTGCAGGCGAGGTCACACTTTTGCAAGGACACACGCACAAACACCCACTTTGCTCCCGAGCCCGGCGCCAGAGCTCGCCACAAGCCCTGGCACTAGGCCCGCCTGTACTGCCCGCTGCAGCTGCGGTTGACGGGAATGCACATCCAGAAACACACTTCTCCACGGAGAACCCACCAGTCAAACTTCAGAAGAGGACGCCTCCTTTCTATCCGTTGGGCCAGAGCCACATCAGTGTCAACTTCAGCTGAGAGTTATGTGCAAAATGAGTATAAGTTTTTTAAAAAGTGCAACTGGAAAATGCAAGAACTTAAGAGCTGCTGCTGTTCCATTCTCTGAAAATTGCAGTATCCCCGTTTGATAAGCTCACCTTCACAAAGGATGCTTAGCTCTACCCATTATGCGCTGGCCAGAAGCGTCCACCATTTTGGGCTCACTTCTGAAATTCACGTCCAAGAGAGATTGGAACTCCACTTTTTTTAACTCTGACACTGATTAAAGAGAAGAGACAACCTGGAGACTACTTGGATGCCTTCATCCTCCCTTCCCCCCCCACTGCAAAAAAAACAGGCGAACTTGTTAATTGAAGAGCAAGGTTGATGATCACTTTAGCAATGTTTACTCATTGAAAGATACTGCAATTTTTTTAATACAATTTTCCAATTATTTCCTTTAAATGCTTTGCAGCTGCTTGGCTTTGCAGCACAGTACTTAATACACTATACTGTACAAAATCACCAGCAAGACTGGAATGATGTATTCATAGAAGGCACCATCATGCTTATTACATTACCAGAGAACTCAAATACAGTCAAGACAAGTTTCACTGTACAACGCTTCTCAAAGGGGGAAGGGGAAGGTGGAGTGTGTTGAGCAGCCATCCCTGCACTGAAGAGGGGCAGATAGAAAAATCTGACGTGAGCTATCAAACTTGTTGCGTACTCAGGGCTACAACTTGGAAACTCTGGGTTCTGGTTAGTTTACAGCTAACTGGATTCCTTCTGGAACAAAGGTGTAGTCTTATTAAGGTTTGTGTGTGTACAGAGGTTGGTCACAGCAAGCAGAGCAGATGCCCGCATCGTTCCCCAAGCTATTCTGTCTGAGTAAGAGGATGAAGGTTTTCCCTCCGATGCCTCCTGCAGCTGTCAGTATAAATGAGTTCAGAGGACCCATTAGTGCATTTTGATGAGTGCGTAAACACAAGTTTGTTTGGAGCCAAGTGTTCTAAGAAGGAAAAAAAAAAGGCAAGCTTCTCCAATTGCACAAATTGCACTATTTGTGTTTCCAACAGTAGTAGGCAGAAACGGTAACACTTACACAAAATGTGCAGCAAAGGGTTTTTGACTGAAAGGACCTGAATTCTATTGGGCATGTCCTTTAGTTCACTTCTGTTGCAGATAGTTAACTGGTCTTTTTTTTTCTGTTTCTTTTTTCTTTAGTTTTAGTCCTCAATTCTCCAAGTCTACATTTATAAATTAAGAGTGTGACTCCTGTTGTGAAACTGGGGAAATAATGTCCACCTCAATTTAAACTGGAAACCAAAGGATGTTTTCACATCAAAGAAACGATCAGAAGGGCTGTGTCACATTCCAAAGCCAAAAAAAATTAACAAGAATGCAAACACGATGGATAATGTACCACTGCCAAGACTGTCTGCCCACAGTGGAGATTTCAGCGACGCTGTCCAGTGAAACGGCCTTCCATCTGCCCGGTTCCTCGTCCAGAGCCAAGTTTTTGTGCCATGCCACCTCGTGGAGGAGGTCCTCTTCCGTCACGGTCCCGCATCATGCCACCACCCACTATTCCACGGGGCCCCCCCGGGCCTCTGTCATTGCGGCGAATATCCCTGCGCTCGTCGCCGCCGCCGCCGCGTGTCTCTCGCTCACGAGCAGCTCTGGTTTTTTTCTCTTCCACGTTCAGGCGCACCTCACCGCGGAACATTATGGGCTTATGGGGAAAAGTGGTCAAGGCACACGTTAGTCACCACGGCACAAAGTCCATTCCATACAAGGCACATAAAAATTCTGCACTGGCTGCAGGCCCCAGCCTTCCTTCACGTACACACCCAAAACAAACGTGAGCTGTTAAGGGTTCCCTGCAGCACGCAACCTTAGCCCTACAGAGCACTATTTTTACATTCACTTGGGCATGCAAGGAATCCAAGTGCTTGTCTCAAGCAAAAGCAGCGCTGTCTTTTGCCTCTTCACTGCAAGCTTTAGCCTTTTCACTTCAGGGTTGAAGTTCCCAAAGAATTGCTCCACTAGGTCTCACTCCCACATCGCAGAAATGAAAAATGCTGCTTTCTCCCCTCCAGTTCCTCAAAGCAAAACTGCAACTAACCCTGCTGCCTTCTCTTGACCCCAGGGTGTGGAATTCAGAGATGCATGTGATGCCCTTCCAAAGGTTACCTGCTCCACTTGCAGCTAAAGGATCTCTAAAAGAAAGCGCTGAGCTCTGTGTGAAGTATTTGCGCGGAGGTAAAAAACCCCAGTTCCGTATGATGCAGTTTGAAGAACGCTGGCACAGCTTTTGAAGATACACAGCACTCCTGACAGAAGGGGTATGCCAAATCTCTGTTTTCCTTTCAGCTGTTTTTTGAAGGCCAAAGCCAAAGGCAGTGCAAACTAGGATAGCCCTCATTACTTGTGTTTTAGGGCTTTTGGTCCACCCCTGGAAGGGGGAAACTCAGTACCCAATGCCAATACTTACTTTTGCAACTAAAATTCGCTGGACTGGCTCAGAATCATCAAATACCACGAAACCAAAATTAGGCAGTTTTCCTCCCACTCCCTTAGTATTTATGCGAAGTTCTACCACATTTCCAAAGCCTGGAGAAACACAAGGGAAGAGACACTTTATCCAAAGCTGCGGTGCCAGCTCTGCTATCCCTCTGCTCGTTCCAGACATCTGTAGCGTGGCACTATGTAAAAGCTTACCCGTGTAATCCGAATCAGTGTTAGGTGATTTTTTGAACATAGTTTTCCATCTTAGTCCCTGCAGCTGGAAGCACTACTTACTCATGAAGAACTCTTTCAGTTCACTCTCATCAATATCATGTGGCAGGTTCCCAACAAAGAGCTGGTGGCTGTCTGGATAGCGAATTATCCGACGATTATCCGACTCATTCTGCTCCATGTCTCCCCTCCCTACCGTCAACACAAAGAGGAAGGCAGAACCACTGAGGTTAGAGGATGCCTGTAAATTTGGATGAATACATCTAGGGGCAGCGCCAAGCACATTCACTCCAGCCAGCTGGGTCTCCAAATCATATTCCCTCATTTCTAGTTGAAGGCAGCAGGCACAGGCAGTTAATGATCAGCCAAACACGACATAGGTACAGACAAGACCTCTCCAGCACACACCTCTCATTAACCTGTCCCTGGCAGACACACAAGCTGATCCACGTTACCTGGCCGAGGTCCTCGTGGTGGAAAACCTGGTCTTTCCCTGGGACGCTGCTCACGAGCACGAGGAGGTTGAGACTGAGCTTCAGGTTTAGTTTCCACTCTTGGCTAAAACAGGAGAACATGCATTGTTTAACACTGGCCCAGTAAAAAAAAAAAAAAAAAAAAAAACCTAAACCCCCAAACTCACCAAAACAAAAACCCCCACAACACAAGACATGGGTAAGTGGCATGCACAAAACAAACTCTGGAAGATAGACACCAATGTCAGTGTGTTTGGGAGTGTTTTTTTCACCTGTCTAAATTCCTCTGTACCAATCCAGGACTGCAGTGTTCAGTTATCAGTGTTCAAAGGTGCAAAGCAAAGGTCTCTCAATCAGAGCATCTCCCCAAAACACGGTTAAGGTGGATTTTCCATGTTTGACCAGGCATTGAGACCCCAATGTTCTGTTATTCACAAATCCCTCAGCCTGACTTAAATCGTAGAGGGCATAAAGCTTCCTCATGCCAAGCTCAAACTTCCTGGGTTAGGAGGCAGTCCAGGATGAACACAAAGAGATGGGCAAATCACATGTTCTGCCCAAGTCCCCAACGAATTATTTTCCTCCAGTGAAGAACAACTATATGAAAACTACCAAAAAGAAAGAGGAGAACAAATGCCCTCAGAAGTGTAGTAAATATTTCCTGAAATTAATTTCTACAGACTACCTCTTAGGATATGCTTCAACTTTCCTGATGTCAAGACCACGATGCTTAAAGTACACCCTTTGTATTCAGGTAACAGAACATCTATTCCCATTTTTCGCAAGCAAAAAATTTGCTTTATGCGAGATAGACGGAACTCTAAAAATGTTTCTATGCAGACTGCTGGTCACTGAAGTAATTCCCAATATGTTTTAAATTCCAGCTTCTGTACAACAGTTAAGCAGCTGCTGGTGCGCTGGGTTCTTATCTTAGGAAAACAAAATTATCCTTGGAAGCATAAAAATACACAAGTAGCCTGCAAGTAAGATTAAACACAAGGTGAATAGCTATAGGCCCAGACTGCTGGGGAGAAGTAGTTTATGTTAAACATCTCCCTTATTTTCCTTTAAGGACTCAGGACAACTGGCTGTTCCAGACAGAGTGCTTCCCAGGGAAAAAAGACTGGATTTTACATGCAACATGCAAGTATTTCAGACCAAACCGATGTCTCAGCACTCCTATCATTTGTGCTCTATGAAGCTAGGCATTAGTCTATCCCTACAACACTTCCAGGATCACTTTTTCAGTTACAAGAACAAGCTCAGAAAATCAGCCTTCCTGTTAAATCTTGTTCCATTGTATTTCCTTGTGAGTCACTGTAGCTCCTCTGCATTCTTTCACTCACACATTTGAACGCATCATAAATTACACCTCAAAAGCAAAACTCGATACCTTCAGACTCCCATTTTTTAGATACTCATGGCTATCAGGTTTAAACTCAGTCCTTCTGTCAGCCCCAGCCAAGACCTGCTAAGTCACTGATGTCCTCCTGTTAGATCCCAAGTAACAGTGAACTTGCGCCTGCTTGCTGCATTTCACTGAACTTCTCACCTAGCACACAAACAGATGATCTCTCTGGTTGTTTTCTAAGGAGTACCATCCTTTTGTAGAGAGAAAGTCTGCCTCAGTGCCTCAAGAGGAAAGCCCTTGTGCAGAACTGTGCTTCCCAAAACACTGACACAATTAGCAGCATCAGAAGACTCCAGATCAAGGCTGCCATTTACAGCCCAAGCAGCAGCTCTTTGCAACTCACATCAACCAGCATTTCCCACCAAGCACAGAGTGGATGGAAAGACACTGAGCAAGGAGTTCAAGAGACAACTACTACAGGAGCCAAGTATGCCACAAACCTCAGCCTGGCGGGGCTTTGACAACCATTAAGGAAAATGTGGCATTGTCTCTTCTCTTCAGGAGCTCACATGGGGAGGGAAAGGGACTCACCCCTAAAGACAAGAGTCAGGCCCTGCCTGCCCCTGCCCCTCTGCAGCCCTACGACAAACAATGCAGTAATAAAAATGGGAGATAAAAATAACTGAAAATGCTATAAGGAAAAGCCCCAGTTTATAAATGCAGGCGGGTTGACTTCTAATCATGTACAATTAGAAAAAGAGCAAGAAATGCTGACCTGCTTCACTCCACAGCTGTTAGGAAACAGCCCTGAACCAGTTAATATCCAGAACAGTACATGTGCAGTCCTTTGAGGAGTTAATACTACAGGGGCTGTATTTTTAACTCGACAGAAGAGCAAGGGAAAACTGGAGTGATGCAGAGAAAGGAATGAGCAGGGCAGTTATTTCTTTGTAACATCACTGACACCAGCTAGAACAGCATCCCAAAGGAGCCACCCATCCACCCACCAGGGCATCTTCTGTCCTCCTTTACATGCACAGCGTCTGGAACTAATGGATCCATGAGAACATGAAAAAGCTGCTACTGATTTGCGGCTCCTTGTTTAGGTGCCTTTTCTACCAGATTTCTACACACCGTGTCTAAAATGTGTTCAAGAGAAGGAGCTCAGAACTGACTAATTACGGCTACAGAAGAGCTGAAATTCTTGCCACGTCAGTATTGTTCAGAAACTTCCACACATTACTTAAAACATAAAGTCAAAGCAAAAGTAATCAAAAGGCACAGAGCACAACAAGCAGCAGAGGCAACACAGAAGAGTTTAAGGGGACCATCTCCTGCTCTCTTGGTCAGATCATTTGAAATTATTTTTGCAGCCACATTACAACCACCCACCCTCTCTGTGACAAATAAATTAAAACCACGTTTGGTTTTGCATAAGGAAAATCTATTCTGTGCTAGAAAACCCACAGTATTAACATGTTAATTACCACCTAAGGGTTCAAAGCCCTGTTTAAGGTGATCAAAGATAGACTTCCCAACTCATTACCCAGCATTTATCTGATGTCCATGATAGTCCTAGCAGACTAGAAGCAACACTATGTAAGGTGGTGGGATTTGTTTGGTTAGTTTTCTTTCATTTTTCCCTTTTTCTTCCCTGTTCCTTTTTTTAACATGCATTTGGCTGAAGGCCTACCTAGACAGGGTTCTCTCTGTTAGCACAAAATTGAGAAGAAACCAGTGCAAAAACAACAGCTGCAGCAACCCAGCTATTCTACTGAAAATTGCAGTCTTTCAAAGAGGTTGGACAGGAACAACTCCAGATACAGTGCACTCTGGCACACCATGTCAATACACGGGGGTAAAGGACACATTTTCTGGCCCGAGCACTTTTATACAAATGGAGGAAGCTGAATTGAGAGTCTCAGAATGTCTCACACCACCTCGGCATGTGCAGGACATGAGCTGTCACCAGGTCAAACTTGCTCTCCTCTTTTCCCTCCTCACCCAGTCAACCTAGGAATGGGAAGATAGCATTGTCCTGGCAAGGAAATATGAATCTTTCCATTCCTCACACAGTCATAAGTTGGTACAGGGTTCAGTGACAAGCTAATTATCCATGGATAATGAAATCCAGCATAGTTCTGTGGATGTTAGCCTTACAAGGCAATCTTGCACCTCAGAAATGGTGCAATCTCTTTTTACTGCTGGGCCTCTTCCACCAATGCCCTATTTCAAACACGCCTGAAAAAAGTAACATTTTGTGGGGAATTGGTGTTTCCCCTTTAAACCAAACCACATGCCATTAAGTAAGGTAAAAAAAACCCAGCAGTGATTTCCTGTTTCCACAAGAACGGATTTTAACATTACCATCACCCAAAGTTACACCGGTTACATGTTCGTGCCTTTGCTTGCGACAAGGAGGTGAATGCGTTAACATTTAAGACACAATTAATTTGTGCAATTTAAGTCAAACAAGTTGATCTGTTAATTTAAAAAACTGAAGCAGTTTGCAGAAGTAATGAGACAATCCAAGGTGTTCACAGATGGGTTACCTGTGAGACTGGTGCTTTAACATGGGGTGGAATTCCAGAGGAAGAAACAGTACCACTAGGAGGCAGGTTTTTACTGGTCACTGAAGCCCAAGAGAAAGCCTGCAGGAAATGCAACAGACCTAGGCTACTAATCATGGCAAACCACTGACATTCCTACAGGGAAACTCGTCTGCTAAAAATACACTTTTGGTTCATATCTGACTATTAAATAATGGTTGTGCAAGCATTACAATGGAGGTACAGAAGGGTGTGCAGTTCCAGCTGTCTGCGGATTCCAACGGCATGGAACAAGCCATGTACCGTGCCCACTACCACTACTCGAGTGAGCCCAGTGCCCTCAGCATTCCCAGATCACTGCTTTCCATCAGGTAACCAAACCTAGGACTGAAAACCCTGTAGTGTTAAGTGTCTTTTGCACAAAGAAAGGAAGTGGATGCCTGAAGTTAGAATTAAAAATGGAGAAGAGAAAAAGGATTGGAAAAAAAATATGGGAGACATACTGGAGGTAGAAAATGAGCTCGCTCCAGCTCTCCCCAGCTGCTCCCAGCACTTTGCAAGGCCGCAGGTGTAACCACAGCAGAGGACGCACGGTGAGCACTGTGGGTTTTAGGATTACACATCCCGCCTCTATGGAGACAGTCAGTGCCCCCACACTGATGTTGAACCTATGCTGCGGCAATTCTGCAAGCGTCTGTGTGTTCCATTTCTATCCAGGGAAAGAGCAGCGGTTGCCACTGCATGACATTTTTGGTGGTGGTAGCTCCAGGTGTTTTCTTAACATATGTTAATTCCACATCTAAAAATGTCTACACATGCATATACCCACACACACACACTTTACGAACACAGCATAAAATCTATAATAGGTGATGAGCAGCACTTAAAAATAACATTTTTTTCCTTTTTTAGTGAAACTTTGCATTTTTACAAGTTCAAAGGTCAAGCCTAGCTGTTCATACAGCATGACACCAAAGAGAGGTACCAGTTTAGCCATCCAAAAAGGCAAAGTTCAAAGGCCAATTTGGTTTCCATCTGCACTTAGTAGCACAGATAAGACTTGTAACTAACCTTTGGTGGTTCTTGTGGTAGCGAAACAGGTTCTACAGGAGGTGGAGATGGAGACTTCTCCTCTAGCTCCTCAAGGGTCTTTTCCTCTACTTCAGCTTTCAGCTCCTCAGCTTTTGTTTCAGATTCCAATTCTGGCTCAGGTTCATGAGAAGATTCTTCCAGTGCCTCTTCTATCCCATTGCTACAAAAAGCAAATGCATTTTATGAACTTTATCAATTACTTTGCATTTTACCACATTTTGTAAGCTCTAACAGCTCTGCTATGATAAAGGTCCTTGTGTCTCCAATTGCTACAACATGGTTTGTACATATACAGTACAGTGAGAAGTGAAGCTGTACTCCCATACAGGGTACAAAACCAGCTTTTACTTCTGCTGAAGCAAAGACATGTTCTACTGTTCTCTGCAGAGAATCACACAGCCATTTAACCCCGGAGAAGAGGTGCTCAACTCAAGAACTACTGCTTCTAAAAGAATACAAACACAGTGAGGACCAACGGATGATTAAGCTACACACAGAAACAAAGTCAATTTTGGACTTTTGGAATGTTTCTTTACCAAAGTGCTATGCAGCTTCCTTACTAAAGGAAGCTGTGAGTGCCATTTACAGAAAATCACATGCAACTTCTTCTCTGCTCTGTGTGGTTGAAAGGTAGGGAATTTGTTTCTTGTCTCTTCAGCCACTGCAAAATCCTACCAACCTCCAGACACCTCTGTCTATACAGCTTCTGCCACAGATCACCACATGCCCAAGCGACTCTATGAAGAAAAATGCCTTTACAGCCTCTTTCCAAATGACACAATAACCCAAAAACAAGACCTGACTTCATACATTCAGGCATCCAAAACTTGAGCAAGCCACTGCCAGAATTCCAACAGATTCCACTTTTCCATCAGATTTCTCATGAAAAGCATTAAGTGACTTGTGCTTAGCATTATCACTGATGCATTCAGCAGGTATTGTCTAGTGATGTCATACATGTTTTTTTTAAACAAGGGAACCAGAAAGTCGATTCTGGCCCTCATTACGCCATTCCCATTTCAAAAAAAGCACAGGGGTTTGGTGATGTTTTTTCCTTTGTGTTTGTGAGGGATTACTTGGTAGTTTTTTGTATTTTTCTTACAAAATCATAAATATCTTTTTTCTTTAATCTTGCTTAGATTAGCAGACACGCAGGACAGAGACATATTCTTCCAATACAGCAGCCTCTCAAAAAGTAGATACTTCTCTCAGTTCTAAGTGATATCCAAATCTGAGTAACATATCAAGAGGTCCCTGCTCAGTGCGGGGGGTTGGACTAGATGACCTTTAAAAGGTCTCTTCCAACTCAAACTATTCTGTGAGTCTGTGATCAACCATCCCTTTGTTAATGCACCTGGGACATAAATTACATAATATCAATGTACTGTTTGAAGTCTGAATTACAAAGATTCCATTAAGTGCGTACATATAAGCGGGTTGCTCCCTTTTCACCTCGCTTTTAAGTCCAGAACTAACAAACATAAAAAAATACACCATTTCCTCTCTTCAATAAAGAAGTAGTGTCTCAAAATAATGTAATGTTAACTTAACAGATCCCTATCAGGCTAAGTGTATTCTCCTAAACCACCTGACCTGTTAAATCACATCCAGAACCTAAAGCCAAAGCAATTGTCTGTCATTTTTATTAAAAAACCAACTTCATATAACAAAAAGGACTTCTTACGTAACAGGATGGTTTTCATAGTAAGTACCGCTTGCATTCTCTTGCACAGGTTCAGGTGATGGCTGTCTTTCCTCCTGCTCTTCTTCCACCTCTTCCTCAGACTCTGACACAAAAATAAAAACTTGTCAACTCTTACACATCTCCACAAGTGTACACGAGCTACAGTTAAAATAAAAGCATATTAAATTAGTAGCAATCAAAATAAAGCTTCATCAACAAAACATGGTAAAATTAGCTGCAAAAAAAGATGGAAGAGCCTGTCTCTCAGTCAAGAGGGCTGGCTGCTTAAGATTTTCACAAAAAGAGGAATCCAGAGACATACTGCTGCTGCTAGGAAGTTCTGGGAGGAGGTTTTGAGGATCTTTTAAAGCAGCAGGTGCTTTTCATATGGTGGCAGTAATAGAGAAAGATTGCACTATTAGCTCATAAATCTCAGTGCCTCGGACTAAGAAGATGAACCCCAAATACAAGGATGATTGCCTAAAATGCTTTGTTTCACAGAATAGAGATGAACGAATTCCAGAAAAACCACCCAGAGAACACATGTACATATGTTCTGGCTAGACTCTGATTTGCTCTGCCTCATTGAACAGAGGGGGAAAAAAACCCACTCAGGTCCAATTCAGCCCCCAAGTAGCAATGAATTACTGAGTGTAATAATGATGTGAAACTACGTGTCGTATTTGAAAAATGGTTAGACTTTTTCTTCAAAACGCGTACAAATTTGCCTGACCGCAGAACACAAGTGTGCTCGACGCAGCTATGGCAGCAGAAGTCCTGCTGCTCACTGCTTCCATTCTCTGTCAAGCCTCACCCTCCGTGAGGCAGTTCTGCCTCTCAGCGAACAGGGCAACACTACAGGACCTCCGTTTTCCACAATGTTTTGAACGAGCAGAGCCGCAGTAACAACAGCTCCACGCCCGCGAGAAGGCAAGACAGCTCTGCCTCCCAACACCTCCCCTTCTGGCAGCTCCACACAAAGGAGAAAGGAACAAGAACTACACAAACCCTACGTGTACAGTCCTTCTCACCTTCATCAAGTTCTCCTTCTGAATCCCCAAATACTTCATCTTCATATCTGAAGATATCATTATGGACATAGAACTTGTTTGGAACAGATCCCTGTAAAAGAGGAAAGTGCAGTGCTTAGCATATATGGAATACCAGCAGGCAGCAAAAGGACGGACTACAGATGTGTTCTGGGGTACACACTGACATTTTGCAATAGGACTACGTCACTGAAGTTATTTTCCGAGTTTGTTTCTTTTTTCTCTAAGCAAGCAATTGAACAATAGCTTCTGCCCAACTGAAAAAGGAAGTTTCAAGCAGAATAAAATCTGCTAATTTTGCTAAGTCACATCAATCAAAGGTTTTAACTAAGCCCCTTAGTTTCACTGAGGCATTTCAATTTTCCCTATTACAAAAACTTTACAATAAAAGCCCTGAACTTTCACAGGCTGGCTGTATGCTTACAGCACTGTGCAGGGAAACAATGAAGAAATTCAACACGAACCTAAAACATTCATCTCCAGCCACACAGTAGTTTATGATGAAGTGGGAGGAAAGCAGTAGAAAGAACACAAGATACCTTTTATACAGCTTTGCTCTCACCAAGAGCTAAATTTGAGCAGTAATTTGCGCAACCCATACTCACATTTGCCATTAGACTTGAAAGTACACAACTACAGCAGAGATTTGATCTACAGAGCTGAACTTTATTTTTTAAAAAAATTATGTGTGCCAACGGAAGCTCCTAAATGCAAGCTTCAACTTTCTTTGTATTACTGCTCCAACACTTCAAGTCCAAGGAAATAAAACATCTCAGGATGGGTCCAATACACTAATTTCTCTGCACTCACACACGGTGAACCATTTAATGAAAGCCTCCAGACCAAGTTTTAAAGCCAGATCCTATTTTTAGTCCCAATATGACAAACTGTAGCTACAGGTGAAGGTCAGGTTTTTTCCATCATTATTTGAAGTTTGACACAGTCTTACACATACTTACTTCTGGAGCAAGCACAAAAGTCTGCATGAACTTCCTCATTGGCTGCCCATTGTTTGACAGCTCTCCCATGACTTGCACAACCACCCCATCACTCAGAGTGGCGTGAGCATCCACATGACGGATCTTGGTGTGGCACTCACTGAACTGCAGTGACATCACCTTCTTGTGTATCTCCTAGAAAGAGACAGATACATTTTAGCTGCAGTGTATTCTGTACAGAGCTTTACACCTTTTACCTACCTGTGTCTCAGCTAACCCCAAAAGAGCACTCCCCTGAAGCTCAAAAGATAAATACAGGAACCAAGAAGTGTCTTTCACTGAGAACAGTCTTCCTGAGCTCAACTAACTTTTAATCTGAATTTTTTCAGTAGGATTCAAGTATTTCTCAGAGTAGTCAAACACCACACAACTTGCTATCCAATTTTTTCAGCTGTTTTAAAATCTATGACCTATTTTAAGACTTTGATTTTTTAAAGGGCCTGTGAAAGGAACGGGATTTAGCTTGTGTTACAAAAATAAAGAAAATCTCCCCAAGATATCCACCAACAAAAGATGCCAGCCCCAAAAGAACAAAAAAAATATCCCCAAACCAACCCTTTACATGTCGTCGGAAGTACCAAACATCACAGGAGCGGGAACATCTGAACTGCCAAGATTTTTGTGCTCCAAATGAGATTTTGCTGGTTAAAGGAGAAGAAACCAAACCCTCCCTGGACAAAAAGCCACACTGCTCAAAGACGTGGCCATCACATGAAGAGATGTCCTCAGTGCTGCCACTTCTGATAATGTGGGACAACCAAAGCAACCCTCAATTCACTTTGTTCACTTCTTCAGATAGTTATGTTTCACTTTAACAAAACTCCTCACACAAGAATTTCATCAAACTCACAAAGATCAGTTCTTTCTTGAGAAACTACTTCTAACTGAAATAAGATACATTTACAGCAGAAATTTACCAGGTCCTCTGGATTTTGTTTCCCATCCTGAAGGTATTTTCTGCAGCCCAGATGCAAAGCTGAAGAATCTAACACAACTGTCAATGAAAGCAGAAATAAGCGAACAAAAACCCTCAAGCTACCAAGTTCCTATCTGTATCTGAATGGAAGCAGTATCACAATCCGTTACTCATTGGGTAAGAAAGTCTAACTCACTGGAAAAGAAAAAACCCTGATTTATTCCAAACATTAACAAGGATTACAGGACTAATTTTAATACTCACAGCTTGACCGTACACTGCTTCTTGTGGTTTCCCACTGGCATCCAGTCCTCCATGGACATAAGAAGAATTCCTGCCATAAAACCTGCAAGTGAAGAAATGCAGAAGTCACAGAAGTGAAAAAAAATAGAACCAAATCCAGAAAGTATTTTAGCCAAAAGTAGTAGAGCTCAATGCATCAGATATTTCACCAGATTCAAGAGGCTCTAAGTATACAGGAATAAACTTAAAAATCAGCACTGCAATTCACCCAAGGAGTTTAGCGTAGCAAACTCCAAAATCAACTCAACCTCTCACTTTCTTCCTTTAAGGAAGGTGGCCATTTTGGCTGGAAGGTTCCTCACCCTCAGAATCCCCTGCTCTGTGAGAGGCATCAGCCCAGTGAGATACAACCCTCCTGCCACTCCCCCGAAGCCTGCTCTCTTCACAGCCTTGGCCAGCACTGAGCTCGTGGTTTCCATATTTAAATATGCACACTCACTTCCAATACTTTTCTTACATTTCAGAGGTCCTTTGGCACTTTCATTCTATTTCCACATTTTGAGCCTACAATAGTCTGTTTTTATATGGATTGTTACTGTCAGCTTATAAGGCACATGACACATGCTTTATATTTTCAGTACATTTATATTAATAGAGCAGAAAAAAACATCATATCACTCTTGTGTGTTTACTTAGGAGCATGCTTTGCCTTGGGGGTGATTGCCATGAGGTCCAGATGCTAACATGTACCTTTATTATCCACCCTTGTATGCTATATATGAAATAAACTTGTCATGAAGTACTTGAACTATGAACTTGGTGTCACATAGAGTGGCAAGAATACTGAATATTTCTCTCCACTTAAACAAGCCAGTGCAGAGGATCAGTGTACAGAATTAGACCCTAGAACTTCCACATTTGCCATCTGGCTTATTCTCCTGAACTAAGAAACTCTTTTCAGTTCTACTTTTGTGAAAATACAAGCCCAAGACTTTTACTCCCTTGACTACATCCAGAAAAAAGTCTGGGACATATTAGATTGTTTTCTTTGGTACTAACCACATAATCATGATTTTGAGCATGGTCCAGCCCTTCCTAACAGCAAGGAAATACAGACACTTAGCTAAAGCAGTGCACAAGCAGATAGGAAAAACATCTTTTCTCTAAAACATTTCTCTTTAAATTCCAGAGCAATCTCTCTGAAAGTCAGCAGTTCTTACTAAGGGCCTTCACATGGGACCAAGAGTTTTAACTTGCTTTTAAGGTATTGCTCAAAGTCACTGGGTGGCGGAGTCCCCAACTAAACAGAATTAAAGATTTTTGGTTAAGGGACCGGAAAAGCCTTACAAATTCAACTCAAATGCAACAGGTATTCAGCTATACTGAGTAACACCCATTTACAGGGCAAACTGATCTCTGCTGCTCCTAAGGCCTGGGCAAGCTTTGGATAATGACCAATGACAGGATCCTCTGTGCTCTTCTCAGGCTTTTAGTAGGATGAAACAATAACTTTAACCCTTGCTGTTCACACTCCCTCACTGCTGCAAAGAGCCCATCAAGCACCATGAAACCAGGGAAACCCAAATCTTTCCGTGGCAGAGAGCAAGCTGCTGTTCAGACTAACAAAAAGAGAAAGAGGGAGTATAAGATGCCCTCTCTGAAGAACATCACTCACAAACAAGGTGCAGCCAAAGAACACAAAGGCAAATGTCCTCCACATCTGAGCCTTACCAGAAGAAAGAGCTAGTGGTGGCAGAGACTGCAAGTGGCTAGAAAACATTTCATACAAGCAGCTCCAGAACTGGGTAAGATTAAATCAAACCAGACTGAAAACTTTTGGACTCTTCTGTGCAGAGGTATTTCAGAGAAATTCCACAAACGCTGTTGTTAGTAACACTGGTGACACCTTTCAAGTGGGCAGAGAATATTCCTGAGCACAGAGTATCACCTGCACCAGGGGAGCTTGCTCATGAGTATCTATCCAGTCTTCCCAACACCAGCAGGTATTTCTGCAATCTGTCCACATTAGCATTTTATCACTGTAGAAGCAGCACACCTTTCCACATGATAACATGCCATACATCCACATGATCTGACTTGGTTCTAGAGCCTAGGGAGTTTGCAGTAAGATGTAAGAGCTTTTCCAAGAGCCCAAAAGTTAGCCAGGTCCATTTTCTCCCACAGTCAGAAAGGAATGTCTGATTTACAACAGACAGGACACACTTCTCTTCAAGAACACTATCACTCGGTGAGTGCAAGTGTTACCTGTGCAAGAAGTCAGGAGCTTTGTTTAGCAGAGTGTAGTACTGTCTCACAAACTCCCGCCCTACGAGCAGGGGACTTGGCTTCTCCATCACCATTTCTTTGGTACTCAGTGTCAAATGCTGTAATTGAAAACAGTCATGTTAGTTTGAAGGCACCCCTGTGTATCACAACTTCTCCATAAAAGGATTAACATGGTGATATTAGAATGGACACGATGCATACGGGGACTTAATGCACTAGAAAATACTCAACCAATTCAGGACACCCTCTCCCACCTCTTTTGAGTAAATAAGAAAGTTTCAGTCAATTCATGTATTACTTTGATGAAAAGGGAACAGTGGATACAAAGTCCCTTACAGAACAGGTGCTTTGAAAAACATAAAATACTCTGAAACAAACAAACAAAAACCCTGTTAAAAATCTCTTGCACCATTTATTTATCCCTTTGGCCATTGAATATTTAAAAAACCCAGTTCAACAGCCCTGCAAAGCAAACAGAATACACTTTCTTAAGGCAGCCGGTACCTGTGCTTCAAAAGGTTACTGTCACATCTGTAAGATGAAAATGGGAGCACCAGTATGAAATAACCCTGTGGGCTGGATTCACACTCCACGAAGACCAGGAAGGGAAACCTTAGTGCCTTACAGATGACCAAAGTCTTAGGTACATGTTGTCCAACCTAACTGCATTTCACTTTTGTCATAGAATCATCTAAACTGGAAAAGACTTCCAGGGGTCACCTAGTTCAACCTGCTATGCTCCTACCTATCCATACTGTCCTGTAGATCCATCCATGTCAAAAAATAATCCTCAGTACTCTAAAAGACCTTTTGATGGCTTGCCAGCACCCAAAACGTTGCTTTTCCCAGCTCTCCTAGGACTATCACTGTCTGCGATCATGAAAGTCCCTCCAGTTCTCACACAGATGCTTCATCTACTTTCTCTCTCCAAAAATTAATGTGTAGGCAAGGCAACAGGCAAAGAGGACCGAGTCAAAAATCCAAATTTCCAATTTGGGAGATAAGTAAGATTTTTGTTTTTTACCAAAATAACTTTGACACATCAATTTAAACCAAGGGCCAAGCAAAAGGCTCTTTACGGCCAGACACCACATACAGCACATGAAGAGAAACTGGGAGATTAACCTCAGCTTAAGAAGGGTCTGTAATAAAGGAAGAACACATGCAGGAATAATGGCAGGAACATGTTAGATCCTGCATCAAAATGGAACTCCGAAGAAAAATGCCCACATACCTGCGTCAAATAATTTACACTTCACGGACAACCAAAATTATCTTAAGCCAGCAATCCAAGCCACAAGACCATACTAAGACATGTTCCCAAATGCAAGTAGTCAGGAATCACACCTGAAACAAGTCTCAAAAATGTGCAGGTAAGGCAGAAGGCAAAGCCTTAAACACAAGTCTTGAACCTGGAGATAAGAAATCAGCAAACTTATGATAGGGTTATCCAAAACCCTATTATAACATAGGGCTTTTAAATAAACCCTTTAATACAACCCACCAAGACTCCAGTACACAGTATTACTTTCGCCTCACAGGAAGCCCCGGAGGAAGTAATTATGCTATCGAGACACAAAACCAAATGTCACAATACTAAGGGACACCAAAGGTTTGAGCCCTGTGCATATTTGAAATGGAAGCAAAGGAAAGAAAACAAAATATGAGCAATTTGAGGATGTTCCCAACACAAATCATACTATAGCAATGGCACGCACAAGGAAATTTTACTTAGAAACCAGCCTTAAGGGAAGAAGGGTATCTCAGTTTCTACAGGTGAGACTATCCAGTTTTTTTGTTCCCCTGCCTCACAAGCAGGTGATTGCTGAGAGGATCTTCACCATGGGCACTTGGGAGACTAAACAAGGATAGAGCCTCATCAGGATTTTTTTAAAGAATGTGTTAAAAAGCAGATGATAGCCACCACACATTCTTATGAATATAGCAATAAGCAAAGTATACTTGTTAACAAATTGCCGGCATACCTCAGTGAACACTGAAAATGCCTCTGGGTACAAAACATAATAATCTGTGACAAGCCGTTACACTACAGGAGATCTGTATCACACTACATCTTTTCTTCATTGGAAGCTGTCCTATTTCCTCACAGAGACAAGCACTGAGCACCTCTTCCACATTTCAAGTGACAGCACCATTGATTTACATCACACGATCACATAATTTTAGAGGATGTCTCAGTAATATTCTTCACCTGTCTCACTATTATTTCCTTTCATTATTTCTTCAAAGATCTCAATAGGAACAGCAGAGGCTTAATGAACTGTTCAGGTTTCCCACATCACTAAAAGGCAGTAAAGCAAAACCAGAGGCACTCCCTGCTAGCAACATGGATGCCATGAAACCAGGTCTTCAAAAGACTAAAGTCTCCACGTGTCCCAATTAGTATAGTACCTGCCTAAAATTAAGGACCCAAGCCTTAGCAGGCCCAAGGGGTTAGGAGGTAAAGACACCAGTGAAATTTAAGCCAAAAGTCAGGGCATGAGCTTCAACAATTTAAACAGGCCAAATTTACAAAGAACGGTATCTCCACGGTTTTCCAGGCACCAGGGGAAGCCCCACTGATATCCATACTCTGCAAGAGCTCTATTTCCAGTTTCCATCAGTACACACTCAAGAGTCGGTGAATAACAAAGAAAGAAGACTCTGAGCATTGTTCTCAGCTGAATGAAATAAGCCACATTCTTAGATCAGCCTGAACATCCATTGAAAAAGGTCTTAATGAGAACTTATGGCTTGAGGCACTTGTGTACACACTAGCCAGAAACAAAATACTGCTGTACGTCTGAGATCCCAGCACTGAGGTGGCAATCAGCAGAAATCAAATACACTTATCTGCTGGCTTCTTTACGGTGCAACTGTACTGTTAAAAAAATCCCATCACCATGCACAATGGACAGGGTAACAGGAACACCTGTGCAGCTGCTGCTCATCCACAGGCAGCCCTACTTACATCCAGCTGACATAAGAACTCATTGACAAGATTTAATTTCCACCTTATCCACTACTTCCAATTCCTCTGTTACCAGGAATGCACACTGGATTTCCAGTGCTTTCCTCAATCAAGGAGAATCAGAAGCCACACAAAATATTTTGCAGCATACTCACAAGCTGAAAGGCAAAATGTAACATGGAATCTCTTTCTTCCCAAGACAAGACTCAGAGAGGAGGAATCCGATTCCAAAACTTGAAGAACATGCACATGTGCCAGTACAATACTTCTTGCAACTTCAAGTGCTGCAACTCAAGTTTATAACAATAACTGCAGCCTACAGGCCGGATTTCTTAAAGAGAACAAAAATGGTGAGAAAACTGGCACAGAAAGGTATTATTTGTTATGTGCAGGCAAAAATAAGCAAAGAAACTAAAGCAGAAAAGAGAATTTCCTCCAAAGAGTAACTGCACAGTACAGAAAGTCACCTAACACCTTCTGATGGCCATGACAAATAAAGCAAGAAGTCAGCCTTAGCAACGAGGTGAGACTGCTGAGGGCTAACGGGATGCAAGGCAGCCCACATGGAGACAGTTGACCTGAAGTATGTGAGAATCAACTACAATCATTGCTCAAGTCCACACTGAAGTAAGAGCATGAAAATTCATCCAATCTGTAATCATCTTTATACACAAAATTTTATTAAGCTGTGTTTGTCCCTTCTTCAACCAAATGAAAAAAAAAAACCAACAAGAAACCAAGCCCAAATCATCATCCATCAGTTTGTACAAGAGGGCAGCAGCAATTTGTTTCTGAAGAAGTAGTGAAGACTGCTATGTGTTGAGTAGTGAAATGCTCCCTGGCATGCATTTTGCTCAATAAGCAGCTCTGACACTAACAAAGCCTTTTTTCCCTATAATCCATATAAGCATTCTTTCTTATTATTTCCCTTGCCCTGTGGAAAGCAGAAATGTGACTTGTCATCTGTGGCAAAGCACTGTTACCCAAGGCCATGACTGAGCTACAGAATGGTGGCCTACGTGCTCAAATTTAGGTATCCAGAGAATAAACTTTGGCACAAAGTCTTTGCTTGTGCCTAAAGAGGTATTTCAAAGCGACTTTCATCCTATTTCAAGACAGACCAACAGTAGTGATGTTGCCTGATGTTTCATCAATTCAACCTGGGAGAAAAAAAAAAAAAAAAAAAAAAAAAAGGCTGAACAGAATTCTGACAGCAGTTGAAGAAAGTGTCACCTGAACTTGAACACCCCCTCCAAGAAAGAAACTTCTAAGCTTTGCAAGGGAGCTGTGGGCCTCACCAGTTATTTTAATAATAAACTATAAGCAAAAAAAAATTTATTTTATTGACAAGCAAATTTCATCCTCTGAAAATTCATCCATAGAACAATTTGTCTGTAACTAAAGGCACACAGACACCAAGCTATCATTTTATATAAATCTGCAACAGTATGGCTTGTTTGTACATCCACAAGTTTGCAACTCTTGTCCAAGTCATTAACTAGATTTAAATACACCACTTAAAACAAAAATAAATTTGAGAAAAATGTTCTGGCAAATCAGGAAGATGTTCCCCAAACAGCGGGCACACTAAGAAAAGCTTCAAGGGACACAGTGACACTTCCCACACCACTGGAGCTGAAGGAAAACAAAAGGGAAGGGGAAAGCAGTTTTCAGTCTTGGACAGGTTTCTCCTGAACCCAGATGATCACTTTTAAACTGTGTTTCTTACTTCAGACAAGCAAAAAATGATGCCTGACAGAGCGCGCTGGCTCCTGCAGTCAATAAGCGTGACTCTGAGCTGCCATCACTGCCACACATCATGAATAAATCTAAAAATCCAAACTGAGAGGCCGGCTGGCCCAAGTTAGGGCATCTGGAGCGCAGCCCTGCAAAGGCTGTCAGGTACCCCATGGAAAGTAAAGTAGCAGTGACTGTAAAGACAAAAATCCTGAAAGGGCAATCAAAAGTCCCAAACAACATTCCGGTATTGAAAGTACCTTCTCTCACGCTGTGCAAGGTCGGCACTCAGAGCAACCTTCATGTGCAGCAAGGACCAGCAACCGTGTGTAATCTACCAGCATCCCTTTACTTTATGGTCTCCTTTACCTACGTGCTACATTCCAGACTGGCTGAGCTCGAAGGTACAGCACACAGTTCTCAAAAATCAAGCTCTCCTGAGAGCTTGGTTTGGCTTTCGTTTTGGGGTTTTTGGGAGGAGCTTCCCAGCAGACTGTATCTTAGGCACATGGCTGCCATAGGGGACCATCCTCTGGGCAAATGAGCTGTGCAGTCCAAAAGGGCCAACACCCACCCAGAGAGCAATAACAACAGTAACCTGCTCTGGGAAAGCCATTCCACCTCTGTGTCATCATCCAAGACCAGGTTCAGTGCCTTTCTCCTCGGGTCTCATCAGATACCTCTGTTAGTCTGACTTACTCATCTTTTCATGTCACTTGAGTCACCACGCAGTTCTTTATTTGTTAAATGCTCTCAAAAGCAGTGACATCCTGCGCCATAACTACTACAGCAGAAGACTCAAATCCAACACTTACGGTACCTTAAGGTACTGTGATTCCTCACTGCATTTTCAGTGCTACGAAATAACCTTAAGCATGAGAATAAATGCTTAATTGGAAACCTCAGTTCCATAAAGGAAAACATTCATATGGACATGGGCAGCTAAATGGATGATGGACATTTGGCTTTCTCTCCAGTTTAAGCTAGTTTTCACAGAAAAGATTCTACTCTACTAATGAAAAAAATCATCAGATGCAGGTCATAATTTCACACAGCAAGACCACATCTGCCAAGCAGACTAGTCCAAGAACACTTCCAATAGCAAACCAAGATTATGTTTCTGACATCCAAGCAACCAGGGCTCACAAGAAGAAGGAATCCTTAAGAATGACAAGCTTTCCTAGGGGAGGTACGGCCCTGTACACACACCTGAACCACAATGGACACAGAATACCTCCTGAACGATAAGTGAACTCCAGAAGGAAAGCAACACCAGTTTGTCAGCAACCACAACTTCTCAGTTCAGAATCCAAGTTGACAAATCCTATGCTAACTCCCAGTGCTACAGTAATGCAGCCATATTACATTCAGAAACTTGGGTATGAATTAATATAACTTCTACTTCTCAACTGTTAAAAAGTACCTTGGGCATCTTTACACTTCTTTCTGTATGAAAGCAGAACATTTGCACACTGAACCTGAAGCGTCTAGAACATACAGAGGGCTTAGGAATTTTCAAACCATCATGGAAGGCCACAATACCAAAATCTACACGACTGACCAAGACTTTCTGGTTGAAACTAAACAATAATGTCATATCGTCTCATTTTCTCCTGTGATAATTCTTTCGTGCAGTGGTACCTGGCATCGAGCTCAAGATCCAGGCTCACCCAGCTACCCAAGGGATTTAAAAGATTTCTTGCAGAGATGCTCCTGGGCACCCATACCAGAAGTGCAGTGACCTCTGAGGTGAAGGAAGGCAGAAGCCTGAGAACACAATGAGCTCAGATCAGGTGAAAAATGAGAGCAGCTCAGAAAAGACCTACTCATGGCATCCAGCTATGCAGAAGAAAAGGTGGCTCCCAACAACTTCTGCGATCTCATTCTGCGTGCAATGAAAGCACCCAGGTTATGACCGGGGAAAGGAGAAATGCAGAAAGGTGAGGTCTGCAGAGCTGGGACAGCCCTTACAGCCAGGATGCCATGGCAGTACTAACTTGTAGGAGGGCAGAGGGGCTCGCTGAGCCGAGGACGGGAAGCTAAAGGTGCTTCAGCAGGACGAGCGAGGCCGCCGGAGCAGCACCCTGCACATGCCAAAGCCCACGTACCTCTGGAGGCCCCTGCACAGCGATCGATCCATGAGGTGAGATGGGAGGCGGCGACCACAGGGCCCAACACTACAGCCAGCAACGAGTAACGCGGGGCTTGGGGGCGCTTTCCCCCGGCCTCCTCGCGTCGCCCGGGGCGAGGCGGAAGAGCCGCCAAGGTGACGACGAACAAAAGCCGCCGCCCCCCCGCTCCGAGCCGAGCCGAGCCGGCAGCCACAGGCCGAGGCGGGCGACGAAGGGCAAAGCCCGGACCCAGGGCGCTGCCCCGCTCAGCGCCTCAGCGCCGTTCCCGCCGCTGCCCTCAGCGACCGTTGAACAGTCGCGCCCCCCCACACACACACAAACAGAGCCCGCGCCGGGGCCTACCCTGCCCCCGCCCCCCACGCCGCTCACCTAAGGGACAAAAGTCTCGGTGCGCTGTGCCGGGGCGCGTTTTCGCCCACGCCGCCGGGAGCTGCGCGGAGCTGGGCGCGGCGAGCGTGTCCTTCAGGCAGCGCGTCCCGCGGCGCGGGCGGCACAGGGTGAGCGGGGCGCGGCGGCAGCGGCGGCGGTGTCACAGCCGGGCGGGCGGGGGAGGGCGGGCGACCGTGGCTCCCGTGCGTGCCTGCGTGCGCGCGCGCGCCTGCGCAGAGCGGGGAGACGGGAGGGGCAGCCAGGGGAGGGGCGGGGCGCCACTGGGCGCTCTCCGCCAATCACCACCGGACTGGAGCAGTGACGTCAGGCGCGCGCGCACATATTTCCCGCCGGCGAGGGTGGCGGGTACTCACGGAGCGACTAGAGCGGGGATGGGAGCGGGCCTCGGCCTCTTTGCTCCTCCTTTAACTGATCTCTTTTTTCTCTGGGTGTGTCTGGCCCTTACCGTGGCCTCATGGTGCCGGTGTCCCTCGCGGAGCGTGGCCGGACGAATTTGGCTTCTGACCCTCTTGGTGCTGCCCACCGGAGCTGTCTCCCTTGGACCGAGGTCTCCAGCCTGTAGAGGCAGGGTGCGGTCAGTACTGGGATACAGTGTGGGTCTGCGCTGAGCTGTGGCCCATGCATTGCTCAGTTAGAGGTTTACAGCTTCTCCCTAAAATAGAAATATTTTTGAGTTACGCTGAAATAAAAAGTAATCTATGATTGTAGGTGAAACACTAAATAACTCCTTTCCAGAGTGGCAGAATTTTCCCTTTGGGGTATTTTGTGTCTCCAAGAGGACAGGTGGGGTGTGCCAGACGTGTCTTTTGGAAGCAACTCACCTTCTTTCTCAGGAATCCTATATAGAGGGATGGAAACATTGAAATAAATTTTGTTTTGTGGAAGAACCTGTTGTTGGTTGTTTCTTTTTTTTTCTTGCTAAGGACTGGAATCTCTTTATGCCCAACTTGAACATGTCAGGTGAGTTCAGGTGTGTGTCTGCAGTGGGCCAGAAGGGCCTTGAGCCCTTGCTGTTGGGAAAGGAGGGGGGAACCTTTCTTAACCTTTGAATAGCTAAACACCTTTGGTTTGGGAAGAGTTTTTTTCTTTTCTCAGACTTTTTTTGTTGCTAATGGGCAATGATGTGTAAGAGGATTTGGGCATTTACGCTCTAGGGAAGTTGTGAGGGAGCTCCAGCTCAGTTTTGTAGCATCAGTATGCTGCTGGGCAGGCTGAGGGGAGAAGCAGAGTCGGAGATGCGAAGCCGTGGTGTGCATGGCTGTGCTTGGCAAGGCTGGAGCAAAGCTGGGGGGGTGTGGTGACTGTAGGCTGAAGTTGTTCTGTGGATCGGGAAACTGCTGACTGGCTATGGTTGCTGTAACCACGTTGTTATTTGGTGACCAAACCTGGCTGAAGGGTTCTTTGTTGCCCAACAAGGTAAAAACTCTATGGGCCGTGCGCTGGGTGGGTAATTTCCTTCTTTAGTTGATAAGGAAAAATCAAATCCCCAAAGCCCTTGATTTAAATTGTGATGTGAAAGGGGTTGTCTCCCTGGAATGAAATGTAACAGGTAACCTTGATGCTTTCTGTACCCATTTGCTGTAGTTGCAATTAAAATTGCTTTCATTGGATATGTAGAATAAGCCAAATACTGCCAAACCCTACCAGTAACCATGAGGAAGGCAGCATTAGGCTGGGAGCTGGTTTGTGGATGCAGTGCTTCAAGGGTTTGAAGTTCTGGTTCTTGGCTGTTGCTCCTCAGCAGGAATCCAGAATATGTTGCAGTAACGTCCAATGGCATTCAGCATCTAAAAGAAATTCAAGTATTTTGTGCTCTTCTCTTGGACTTCAGTCACCAGTGTTATCTAGGTAAGCTTCCGGTTCTCACTGAGGTGACTCGCTTTCAAAAGTATTTGGACACTTTCTACTTGTGGTTGAGAGTAGCTATCACCTTTCTGTTTCTCATTAGAAGTGAATGCAATTTCTGAATTCCAAGCCGTAGCCTTTGCCTAGGGCTTGTTCTGGGTGCGCAGACCCCGAGACGCGGAGGAATCTGTGTTCCAGGGGTGTGCTGTTTTACTTTTCAGACAGGTTCATGTCCCCCAGCCCTGCGTACCTGCCGTTCATTGTGAGCAAACGCGCAGCACAAGGTTCTGCGAGCTGCCGCGCCTGCAGGACTGTTCGGGGGCCCTTTCCTCGTGGGAAAGGCAGGCCGCCCTGTGGGTCCCGAGCGCTGCTGGGCAGAGCACTCGCAGCTAGCCCCGGCCGGGAGCGCAGCCGCCGCCCAGGCGGCATTCCCGGGCCGGGCGGCGCGGCTCCCGGAGCCCCGGCCCCGCCCCGGCCGCGGCGGTGCCAC